>VDFB02389070.1:0-124111 GCA_007258455.2 Sequoia sempervirens
GGAGCAACAAAGAGCTCTAATCAATGGACAATAGAGCATAATATTTTTTCAGGATATTGCAGATGGTTCTAAAAAATCCATCCCTTGGTACCTCAACTCCCCTGGTAACTCATGAGGATCATGTCTTGGAATATCAGGGACTTAATAATCCCCAGAAGTAGGATGTTCTTTGCAATTTTGTTAGAGATCACAAGCCTGATATTCTTCTTATTTAGGAAACTAAAATGTCTAAGGAAAAGGTGGAAAAGATGAAATTGTTTCAGCATTGTACTTCACATGGAAACAACTCGAATGGTGCTTTGGGAGGTATTGTCACTTTCTGGAATAGTCATATAATCAAAGGGGATCCGATTTTGGAAGGAACTAACCTTAGTGCTACTAGATTCACCCAAATTAGGGATAATTTCAGTTGGATCCAATCAAATATCTATGCCCCCAATGGAAAAGCTCTCAGAAAATCATTCTAGATGGAGTTGGCTTCCTTTAGGAGGATTTTTGACAGAGAGTTTTGGGTTGTCATGGGAGACTTTAATACTCCCTTACTGAATGAAGAGAAATTTTGAGGTTTCCAGATAAATGCGGAGATCAAAGAGGATCTTCAAAGCTTCATCAACAACCAGGTGTTGATTGATTTGGATTTGCAAGGAGCTTCCTACACTTGGTTGAATCATAGAAAGGGTATGGTTCTTATCTACATTAGATTAGATAGATCTTTAATTTATAATCAATGGTTCTTTAACTACTATTGTTCTCTTAAAGCCCTCTCTAGGATTGGATCTAACCACTTCCCTATTATTTTTGTTTTGGAGCCTTTAAAGAAGAAAAAAAAATCCTGTTCAAAGTTGAAAAAATGTGGCTTTCTCATCCTTCTTTTAAAGAAGAACTAAGGAAATGGTGGAATATAAGTATCTTTGGTATAGCTATGTTTAGGGTGGTTAAAAAATTAAGGGAAGTTAAATTCAACCTTAAAAAATGGAGAAAAGAGTCCTTTGGGAACGTTTTCAAGATTAAATCTGATCTTGAGATGGATCTAGGAGAGATCCAAAACAAAATCCAGAAGGAAGGATATTTGAATGATATTAAGGAAAAAGAGAATGAGACCCTTATTAAGTTGCATGATATCATTGGAAAAGAGGAGTTCTAGAGACAAAGATCTAGAACTTTATGGTTATTTGCAGGTTATAAAAATACTAGATACTTTCATTTTTAGGCCTCAAAACATAGGGTTGTCAATAGAATTTCTCAAATTGAAGTGGATGGTACTAGCTATGAAGAGGAGGAGAATATTAAAAAGCGTGCTATTTTATTCTTTAAAAATATTCTTTTTGAGAATGATGAAAATAACCAAAATGATCAGGATCATTTAATAGAGGCTATTCCCAATGTGATCAATCAGGAAAATAACTCTATGCTATCCACTATTCCTACTAATGAGGAAGTTAAGATGGCTATTTTCTCCTTTGAAGGGAGTAAAGCTCCAGGTCCTGATGGGTTCCCTATGTTTTTCTTCAAACGGTTCTAGGAGATTGTTGGAGAAGATGTGGTGAATGTTGTTAAAGAATTTTTTGGATTCAGAAGTCTCCTAAAAGAGTTGAATGCTACTTTTCTTGTTATTATCCCTAAGAAGCCTAGAGCGGTGAACTTTGAGGCTTTCAGATCCATAAGCCTCTATAATTTGATCTATAAAATCATCTCGACGGTTTTGATTTCTAGACTCTTAATTCTCTTGCCCACTCTGATTTCACCTCAACAGAATGGATTTGTTCCTGGTCGACAGATCCTAGATTCTATTGTCACAGTGCATGATAATATTGATTCCTTGATTGAATCTAAGACTAAAGGAATTCTGTTAAAGCTTGATATCTCAAAAGCCTATGACAGAGTTGACTGGAAATTCTTGTTTAAAATTTTAAAGGTGTTTTGGTTTTGCAACAGGGTTCTTGAAATGGTGAAATAGCTTATGTCTACAACTTCTATTTCTATCATGGCTAATGGCTCTCCTACGATTTTCTTCAAAAGCACCAGAGGTCTAATACAAGGAGATCCAACTTCTCCTATTTTATTCACTATTATGGTTGAAAGTCTTGGTAGGAATTTGAAAAGGTTGATCGATAATAGATCCCTAGTTGGTCTCAAACCATCCTCAAGCAATCTAATTTGTTCTCATCAACAATTTGTTGATGATACTATGCTCTTAGTAAAATCTTCTATCTTGGAAGGAAAAACCTTGAAATCTCTGTTGGATGAGTATGGGAGGGCATCATGACAGATGATTAATAAACAAAAAAGCTCTCTTTTTCTCTTCAACACTCCTACTCACAGATAGAATAAAATTGCTAGAATCCTTGGTTGTAGGGTGGAGTCCTTTCCTGCCACTTATCTTGGCTTACCCTTTTTTGAGAGGTTCAGTAAGAAACTTGCCTGATGGAAAGGAGCTTTTTTATGCCAAGTGGGAAAACTTCAACTCCTCAAAGTTACTCTTCAGAATTTGCTGATTTATGGTTTGAGCCTCTTCAAAATCCTAGCTAAGTTCACAGATGCTATTGAAAAGATTCAAAAAAGATGTCTTTAGTTGGTTGTTGAAGAAAAAAAAGACTGCCTCTTATTGGATGGGATTTGGTGTGTAGACCAAAAAAGGCCGGAGGTTTGGGTCTTAGAAAAATTAGAATGGTTAACAAGATTCTTCTAGCTAAACAAATTTGGAGAATTTTTTTGTCTTCTGGGGAATGGACTGATATCCTTGCAAGCAAATATTTGGAGGGTAATAGATCCTTTATAATTTTGAAGGATTCCCATCTTCTTCCCAGAAAAATTTGATTAATGGAAGAAAAGTTATTGAATATGGAATGGGTTGGTAGGTTAGAAGCGGAAACCAAACTAGATTCTGGGAGGATAGATGGTTATTTAATGAGCCCCTTATAAAAATTGACTCCTTTAGTGGATGGGCTAAGAATTGTAAAGCTCTTTTTGGATCATATGTGAAAGACTATAGTGTGGATGGAAAATGGGTGGATCTGTGCCTTGTCAGTCAGACCCTTGCTCCTATTCAGTCTTCTTTGTTGGCTCTCAGACTCTGCCCTGATTAGACAAAAGATCATCTTGTATGGTGTGATGATCCATTAGGAAATTATTTTGTTTCGTCTGCTTTTTCTAGTCTTCTACCCCCTTCTAGTCGAAGGCTTGGCTCAAACATCTGGTCCCTAAAATCAACATCTTTTTCTAGATCCTTCTCCAAAATAAGGTGCTCATGGTTGATAACCTATGCAAGCGTGGTTTTCAAATACCTAATAGATGTTTTCTTTGCAAGATGGAGGCAAAGTCAATGAGTCATCTATTTCTTCACTGTCCTTTTGCTATCTCGATTTGGGAAAAAATCATCAGTTTTTGTTAACTGTCTTGAGTTTTTCCCTTGTCTATTGAAGATTTCTTCTCTCAATGGAAAGCCTTGACTCACAATCCTATTCTTTGGCACTTGTGGGATTTCTCTTTCCCTCACATTTCTTGGGGTCTCTAGAAAGAATGAAACAACATAATTTACAAAGATAAAGAAGCACCGACAGATATTATTTTTGATAAAATAATCAGATTTTTGAAAGAAAATGTCAAAGCTATATCCCATAAGGTTAGCAATTCTAAGAAAGTGGCTCACTCATCCTATGATCTTATGGTTGCTAAGGAATGGAATATAAGTATTGATTTTCGCAGTGTTCCTAAACAAGCTAAGAAGAACAGAGAGGGTCTTTGCTGGTATTTTCCACCTAATGGATGGGTCAAAGCCAATTTCAATGGAGCGGTTAAAGGTAATCTTGGGGTGGTGGGTTGCGGTGGAGTAATAAGGGATTTCTTTGGAAACTTTCTAGGTGTGACTGCCATGCCTCTTGGTTCTCAAACCAATCACCTAGTTGAGGCTGCTGGAGCTTTTCATATTTTAAATTTGGCCCATAGTCTAAATTTCAAAAACCTTTGGCTTGAAGGGGATTCCAAAAATATTATTGATTGTCTTTTAGGTAGGTCCCCCCCCTCGTCGACTATAAAGTCTTAGATTGATGATGCTATATCGACTTTAGCCAAGTTTGATAATATAAAGATTTCACACGCCTATAGAGAAGCCAACATCATGGCAGATTTTTTTATGAATGAAGGTGTCAGGAGTAAAGGATAGTGCACTTGGCTAAATATTAGTGAATTAAGCATTAACATCTGGGCCTTACTGAACTATGATGCGTCACATGGGAAAGAAGTGTGTCTCCTCATTATTGATGATAAGATGGGCTAATTACATCACAATCATCAGATTGTATGGGACCAAGCTTTGTTCCTTAAATTTTAAGTTTTCCTGGCATGCTTTGTGTGCTCTTATAATTGGCAGGACCATTTCAAGTAAAGATTTCATCGCTGCCTACCCCACTATGCTTACCAAAATGGGTGGAGATAGGAAAAGAGTTGAGTCAAAAAACTTTGAGACTCATACTAGAAATCCTAAAGTGTGGAACAATGTAAAAAGTGGGGTTTTACTCCCTTTTCTGGAAAAACTCCATGGGTCGAATCAGGAGGCAACTGAGCATTTAGAGAAGAATTGGAATAATGGGGAACTTACCCTTTTTGGTAGGAAAGTGGAACTCGATGAAAACCTTATAGGTGAAGTGACAAGAATGTCCACTGATGGACACTAATTTTTCAGGGACATTATTTTCTCTGATGACGCTGTCATCAGATTTCTGAAGAAAGAGAAGGAAAGAATGAAACTGGTGAAAATTTCTAATAGCTACTTCGAATTCGACACTATTAAAGCTCTCTGGAGGAAAGTTCTCCATGTCATCATGGAGTACATTACTATGGATGGTCGCTTCACCAGGGTCTATGGTTACCACTTTTCCCTGCTCAACTATTTCCACTACAAGGCTAGCATTTCTTTTCCCTACTATCTTCTCTGTTCTTTGAGAAAAAGTCTTGTTGATCACAAGAGAAACCCAAAAAGATTTCCTATTTTGCATACTGGTTTGATTAGGTTAATTGTTGAACATTTCCAAAAAATGCTTGCCCCTGCTAATTTGGTTGCCCCTCCTGATTCTAAGGAGGATGATATTGAACCCAACTACTTGGGGAACTTTCCTAATCTGAGCTCGGTTAGAATGGTCCTTAGTCATTCCTCTGTCCAAATTGGTAAGAAAAGCCTTAATTATGTGAAATTTTTCTTTATGCCTAAGCCAGGAAGTTCTACCATTAAAACCAGAAGTGTTGGTAAGAATCTACCAAGTAAAAACCTTGTGTCATACTTTGAAGACTCTCCTGAGTCTGAGGACTCTAGTGTTAACAATACTTCATCCTTTTCTACCCCATTGTTAGACAAAGATGCTAGAATTGGTTCCCTTGTTACCCCCGACCTGGCTAAAAATTGCTTCAACCTTGATAGGGAACCCTCTATGGATGTCTTGGGTCTAGCCAAGAACAATTCTACTAACCATTTCAGAATTTTGAAATGGATCTTTCATGAAATCAATGAGCTAACAATTAAAAACCAGGCCCTTCAAAGTAAACTGGAAGAAATGGTTGTCAAGGTTACTGCACTTGGCAAGAATGAGGTGGAGAAAAAAGATCATGGTGCCAGTAAAGACACTAAGAACCAAGCGGGTATGGATAGAAGGGTTGAAATTGAGCTTGGAAAAATGAAAAATACTGTTAAAACTATAGCCAAGTAGAACAATAGGATGGCAAGAAATAATGCCATCATAATCAATGCCATGATGCAAAAATTGGACAAAGCTCAATAGGGGTCTTTGGTGGTTGATTTGGAAGAGGTCAATGATAAAAACTAGGATGAGGATGTTGGTATTTCTAAGAGGACTAGGGCTAATTTGAAGAGGAAGGCTCCTCCTACGCCGCAGATGATTCAAAACTTCAAGAGGGGTGCTTAGGATATGTAGAACCTAGAGGATGAAATTGAGTTTTTTTTTAAGACTCTGGGTTAGTTGCGGTTGGTCTTTTTGCTGGCTTTTCAGCTATTTTTTGTTTGACCCTCCTAGTCTATTGCAGGTGGCTGCTACTTTTTCCAGTTTTTTCCTTTTGAGTAGCCTATTTTTTTTTGTTGGAATTTTTGTCCTTTCTCTTTTGTTGTAAACTTGATGGTTTCAGGTCCCTGTAAAACCCATTTTTCCCTTTATCAAAAATAAAAATGCATCAAATAAAAATGTCATCCATATTATTATTTTTGTTTATATTCTTTATTTTTTCTTACAATAATCAAGGATGTACTTATATAAGGATCAAATGATTCAATAAGTATTTTAACACTTAATATATTATTTAAACATAATAAGTTTTATGATAGTGGTATACAAAGAAAATGTAAGGTTGATCATGCAATAGTGTTTGGAACTACACAAGAATCAAGGAGAGATAGTAGTGGAGTGATCAAGGGAAAAATAGTTGGGTGGTATCACAAGGGCATAAAAAGGGTTAAGAAATTTCAAGTGGTGCAAGAGGTATAATGGATTTTATATGGGTGCATGAGTCAAGAGTCTTGAAAAAGTAATAAAATTGTAGAATGGCCAAATGGGAATGGAAGAGATAGGTGGAGATAAGAATTTGGGAGGTTCAATGGAAAGGTGGGGATAGGATTAAGGTATGTCATAAGGATTCCAAAAAGTTTTTGTACTTTAATTATTTTTTCATTATTTATTTATGTTTAGTATTATAGCTTTTTTTTTAATTTGTTAAGGAGTCAAAGGGCTCTAAACCAGATACAAGATAATATCAAAGAATTAAAACATAAAATTCAATAGAAAAAAGAAAGAAAAACATGACTTGAATGCACCCCAATGCTAAAATAGCCAACAAAAAATAAAACTACAAAGCTACAGGAAGAAAACCATTGATAAAATATAATTTTAATATTGAGATATAAAGTCCCAATAATCCTCACAAGTAGTGTTATCTTTTGAGGTCTCAAACTTCTTCTCTTTTTTACAAACATTTAGATCACGTTCTCTATTTTTTCTTCTTAATCTTTCACAACCTTATAATAGTTCCCATCATAGGTTTCCTCATTATTCTATTAGTAATGTGAACAATTATACAAATGGTAGTTTCAATATTTTTTACTCTATCTTGAAGATTGTTGATGAGAAGTAAGGTATTTTTCCATTTACTTCTACTATTCGTACATATTTTATATCTTACATTTTTTTAATGAATCCATTCCATTTATTTTTTAGGAGAGAAAATTCAACACTTAAGGAATCAATTGAGTCATATGCCACTAGGTTGTTTTATCCTTTGATTCTCTCAATCTCTTTTAAACTTTTATTGTCTTCAATATATTTCTAAGAGTCATTATCATCCATCCCATTATAGGCTGAAAAATCAATATTACCTTCCCCTATAGCTATCTTCTCCTCCTCCACTTCCTATTCATCATCTTCTTCATTTCGTTCTTTCTCATCAACATCAAGGTGACCTTCCTCATCTTCTTCTTTCTCCTCCCCCTCCTCTTCCTGATCCTCACAATTATCATTATTCTCTTCTTGGACTCTTCATCTTGAAACAAATCATCCCTAAAAAAAGCATCATCATCAACATTAGACTCTTTATATTTATCAAATTTCAGCTTCTTTCCATTTCTATCAATTAAATTTCGAGTAATAGAGGCCTTTGAAAGCATAGAATATCTCCTTTCACTCAAATGCTATTTCCTTTTCTACTCAAATCTATCATCGTCAAAACCTTTTTCATCTCAATCAAAAATATGTATGGCTCTCTTCCCCAACTCCTCAAAGATACCAATTAATTTCATATCTTTATGGTTTTGAACCACTTTCTTATTTTGTGGACTCACAATGGTGTTCTCAGTAATTCATCTTCATCCTCTTCAAGAATAAAGGCCTTTATTTTTCTATAAGAATAGGGATTAATATCCATAGTTGGCGCATATCCAATACCCATAATTTTTCCCTTTCTTGTCCTGACTAGGGTTCTTAGGAGTAGGGTTAGAAGGCCTCTACCAAATTGTCAAGTTTTGGCTTTTTTTAGGGACTTATTATTTAAGGTTTCAATTTTCTACATTAGACCTTTTCATAGTAATTTTTATCGCTAGGGTTAGATTCAAGCTAAACTTCTATGAGGCCATAATTAACAATTAATATAAGGGTGGATACACGCCTTCAATAATACACATCTCCACCAATGAAAGTAAATAAAAGGTACATTTATAATATTCCCATGCCTAAGATTGTTCAAAATTGGAAAGTAATCACAATGCACTAAAGAAATAAAAACTAACTAATAAAATTATTTAATTTATTTTCTTAAGCAACTAAACTATGTTAATAAATATAGGTATTTTTCTAAAAAAAGAGAATGTTTTATCTAAACTATATTTTTTCAACATGTACAAAGAAAAATAAATATTAAAAAGTATCCAAATGCAACAAATGAATATTTACCTTGGGTTCTATTGTACTAATAGATTGAACCAAAAGCGGATGAATCTGTACCCAAAATCTTCAGAAGTCTTAAGTGGCCTCCCAAATTTCTGTGGCCTCCCAAATTTCTCTTGATGTTTTCTTAAATAAATAAAATATCTTAAATAAATAAAATAACTTAAATAGATAAAGTAAATAGTTTTATTTCAATATAAACACGAGAGAAAAGTAAAATATAAATATAATTTTAATCATGTGATATAAAAAATAATTTGAGTTTGTTTCTTTTAGTTTTGGTCTGAATTATGTTCATTGTGCATTTTTCCTGAGTCTAATTTAATCCCGAATTCGATGATCAATTTTAGTAGAGATTGGGTGACATTGTTGTCATTGATAGAGAAAATATCATATTAGAATTTTATAATTTAAGTTTAATTTTGATCCCGAAAAAATTATGTTGATTTCATAAACATTGAGAAGGGAGACAAAGTCATGTCTGATAAGAAGGATGGGATTTGAAATGAAATAAAATATTGAATAGAGAAACTTAATAGACTATGGATGGATATGGAAACTTAATGATTTTAAAGAGGAATATAATTAAATGGAAGTATCATTTAAGATTTTTGAGCTATTCAATTTTGTAAAGAAATATTGAGGAATACGAAAGGTCGCATAGTTTGAAGTGGAGAAGGTAACACCTATCTTTAGAGTGCTGAGGGATGACGTGAAGGTAGGGGAAGACTAAAAAGGGAAAAAAACAACTTCGCAGATGGTTCCTTCCCTTGGCAGTTGCGCAAAGAAGGAGAGGAAGCTGGAGAGGTGTGGTTCATACATGAAGACAAAGCAAAAATTAAGTATTGATTTCCTTGAAAACCCTTAGTGTTGTGATACACCGCGTGAGTGTTAAAAAAGTGGATAGAGATTATAGAAGGAAACTCATATTTGAGTTTGTGTTCCTTCTTGATACGTAGGATTGGGGAAATAGATGGGGGTTTAGAGTTGAAAGATGGAGGGTGAAGACCCCCAAATGGAAAACAAATTTTTTTTTTTGAATTGTTTCCCATTACCTGGCCGCACTTGGGAGAGAGGAGAGTAAGGAAGAAAATCAAAGAAGTCATTGTACAGAGGAAAAGGCATGTGTGACGGCTGTGCATGGCATTGGGAGGTGCTGAGAGCGTAGAACAATGGCATTGTAGTGTGGAGAAAAATGGGAGGGGGGAAGATACAACAGAGCAAACCAGATAGCACAAATGTACAAGTGTGAGATGAATTAATAATAATAAGATTGAATTGTCAATTCAAATGATTATTTTTTTGTGAAGTTATGAAATCTTGTACTATGCGAATTAGAATAAAGTATAGTTGTTCATTGTAATTCTGGGCAGAGTATTGCATTTTTGTGTGAAGTTTGGCTTTCACAGCTAGAGTGATAGATTTCTTATTTTTCACAATTATGGCATCATAAGAGCAAATATTTCATTTTTATCAAATTTTACTATAATATGTTTGATACCAAGAGTGATAGATTTCTTGTTTTTCATTATTATGACATCACAAGAGCAATGACTGATATTTCATTTTTATCAAATTTTATTATAATATGTTTCGTTCTCATAGAATTTGATTAAAGTTAATTAATGATGTAAAAAATGATGAGATTTATTTTCAAGCACCTCTATTATGACACTATTAAAAAATTTTGAAGACTTATACTAACATCCGAAAAATAATCCATTTTAAGAGAACTTAAAATTATTGTTATATATAAAATACAATGAATTCCATGTGTTTTTGATATAACACTCTAATGATTATTATATAATTTTAGTCATCCTTTATTTACACAATATTATAAAATCTGATTTCATTGAAAAGTTCTCAGGATATATTGTGCAAGGAATTTGATAAGAAACATTGAATATAAGAAAAAATACATATAAACACAAATATTATTCAAACAATTCAAAAAAATTAAAATTAAAACTTTAAAATAAATAATTATTTTCAATTATTACTTACTAATTTATATTTATAAAGTATATATTTTTTATTTTTAAATCTATATGGTTTTTAATTACTCAATAACCATAGAAAGTTCATAGCCTGCATCTATTATAAAATACATTTTCAAATAATCATCTAGAGCCATGGTAGGAAAATTAAATACCAAACAATAAAACTAAATAATTTATTTCACACATATTAATCTTAAAACAAATATTTATTGGACACATATTTATCTTAATACAAATTAAATGCTCATTGATGAGTGTTCAATGAGTAGTGGTTTACAAGAACTCATCTCACATGATAATGAATGGACCACTCACCACTCATTGCACTTAGATAATGCTAAAAAAGGTGAGGTATTGACTTTCGGGGAAGACTACCTATCACAATACTACTCCAGATCAAACGCACGTACTTTGCAAACAAGATACAAGCTATTTCAAAATATCGCATGCATATAATACAAGCTATTTCAAAATATGCCATGCATGTGTAATTGGGATGGTATCATTCTCGATAACACTTTTGCCTCTTTCTCACTGTGCCGAGCCTAGCTGCTTTTTCTCCGGGCGATGCGGTCCTGAGTTCTATCGCTCGTGGTCCTGAAATGATATGCATTCTATGGCTGCTGGTTGACTGGTTGACGAAAACATTTTAAAGACAACTCCCTTTTACCTAATCTGCGGACTGATAAACACAAAGAATCCTTCTAACTATTTCCAACAAAGAATCGGCATCTATTTCCAGTTTCTAAACATAAAACGGTAGCAACTTTTAGTTCAAAGTCTTGTTGTTTTCTTAGTTAACCTAAATCCAATGTATGAAAAATGAAAAATAAAGTTGTGAGAAAGGCTTACTTTTGGCATCCTCCATCAGACATGATTTCTTCGGCAGGCTTTCTTATGACCCCCTAGAGATTGCATGCTAGGGCACACCGTACCGCACAATGAGCATGACCAAATTTTATCTCCTTTGATGCCACATCTAATAAAATGTGGGCCTAGTGCTTTTCCTGAAGAAAAATCTCTCCCACATTTTGTACATGTGAAATTTTTGGGGTAGAGAGGTGTGGCGGCAAAAGAATCCTCCATACCCACTTCACTTTCAGTAAGTGAATCAGAAATGGTTTCTGATTGATCTCTTGCTGAGGAGATTTCAAAGTTGTCCATACCATCATCATGCTGGGCTTTCCTCCATTTCTGTATTTTAGATAACGATTCTTGTAAATTTGTACCCAAACTGCATTGGGTTACCTTACTTGCAGAGCTTGACTTTTCTTCGAGTGATTGTGTTGTAGAAAACAAATTTCCCAGTGAACTCCTCACTGGCTTGACTGGCTTTCTTCTCCTCTTGTAAGGACATGGTTTCACTTCAACCATTCTGCTTTGCTTCTGGTGTCTCTCTGGACTACCTCAGGAAATTGTTCCCCACACGTGACTTCTATATTCTCTTATGATGCAGCTCCACCAATCCCGCGGTTTCGAGTGTAACCTAAACAATAGAAAGCAAAATGGACAGACATGGATATATACAAGGGAATACTAAATGAGGCTAGGGGCTGCTATTAATGCTGGGAACCTGCTGACAAACCTTTTGACGTTTTTCAAAATTAAAGAATATATTTAAGAAAGTTCTCATGATTTGATGTTATACGGCTATTGTAATCGTGTCTTTATGTTGTTGGACAGCTCTTGTAATTGTATAGAATGGTTGGTTTTTTGGCTGACTATGTTCTCTAGTTATCAGTTATTGTCTTTTTTGTTTGCCAATGAAACTATAAATAAAATATCGCGTATCTTACATAGGATAAATAAATATCTTGCAATTAACATATCTGACATGTTTTTATAAATAATATCAAACATGGATAATGTTGTAAATAACTGAACTATCAACAACAGCTAATAATTAATTACATGCTCAGATACAGTTCACATTGGACCACCATTAACCTCCAAAATCTTAAAATTTAATATTTCAAAAATAAAAATATTTTAAAATGATCAAGGGAAATCAACCAAAAAATAAATCAATTTGGATATAGTTTTTGAGGGTTTTAATTTAATAACAAATTTCTATTAAAGCTTATAATCAATTATAATCCAAGCCATTAATATAATTTTGATATGGTTTAATTTATTAAATAATTTTTTTTCTAAAAAATTTCTTGATATATTGACAAGAAACATAACTTTACACAAACTTAGATCTGTTGTCTTTATGCTAGCTATGTATTTATTACACATGTTTCTATACATGTATTCCTACCCCATCACTTCTTTTAACATAATTCTATACACTTACCTTATCCATTTATTTAACACTCCAAGATAATCACACTTTAAAAACACATTATCGATATGGATTTAGCTATCATCAGGTTAGTGGAATTCTTATAGCCTATAGGACATGCTAATGATCGTGAACTTGTCTCTTGGATTTTGAATATTTCAATTATAAAATGGATTGATTCATGTATGTATGCTATGAACCTAGGGCTAGCCACCAATTGTGAATTTATATGATCTGCTATTATATCCTTATATTTAATTGAGTTAAGTTAATTTCTTTGTGGTGCATGGGTTTATAAGGGTTATATTCACATGTTATTCAGATTTGGTAGTTCAATTGGAGCACTAAAAGGAATCTAGATCAACATGAGAATTCCTAGCATTATGTGCATTTTTAAAGAGTTTTTTTTTTTGTCAAATATACATACATATTAGTATGAATTAAATGAAAAAATGTCACCCTATAACATACCAACAATCTACACATGCACTTTTTGACACTAGAAGGACACAAATATTGGAAAAAGAAGGGAAGGATAATAATCATTAGACAGTAAAGAAAAAAATCACTAATTCTATTATAATTCTTCTAGGAGTGAAATAAGTTGGTGATAATAAACTAGTCCCAACCTCTAGATTCACACATATAAAACAAGAAATTTTTATTTATTAAGTTCTTAGTATGTGAATTTGTACAAAATATCTCCTTGTGATGGTGAGGTTAGCTTATTGAAATGAAAAATATTTATTTACCATTCTACAATTGTGACAATTATATAAAAAATTCTTGAAATAATTTAAGAAAATATAAAATAAATTATAAAAAATAAAATATTTCATAATGAATAAAATGGATGTGATTTTTTATGTATTTAAACTTTATATATAACCTGAATAACTCTACATTAATAATATTTATATTGTTCTAAAATGTAGAGTAATGTTTATACTTCCAAACATAATCTCATCAACATATGAGACATGCAATACCAAAGAAATTAAATATTTAGACTTTATTTACCTTAAAAATGTAAATCTTGAATTATTTTCTCATCCATATAATCTATAAAAAATATTTAAAAAGTATTTCATATGTTTTGATTAAGATAAAAATTGGAAGGGATCATACACATTATAGACTAGCCATAAATACAAACATAAGAAAAAAATATCACCAGTGGTGAGATAAGGAGAAATAGCTAAAAATACATGTCTCCCAAACAACAAGGAGAATAGCAAGACGAATAAAGCTTAGACAAGAACAATGAACCAAAAAAAACATTTTGGGAATACCCAAAACTAGAAAAAGATAATCAAGTAGGTTTGAAGCCAAACATCAACATCAACCTCAACATATTGGTGGGCTAGAATTGAAGAGATTGCTCGCTATTCAGATCAAGGAAGATTCCAATCACATTATCAAGAGTTCTCTTAATATTCCAAGAAATACCAACCTTTTTGAAGAGGGCATGTTGAAAAAAAACTTCTAAATCCATTTAAAAGTAGAGGGATAATCAAGAAGATTATGAGGCTAAGGACACTACTACATGGAATGTAGCACTCGAGAAGATACATACTAAAATTTCAGCTCCCAAATCCTAAGTTTGGAGCAATGCTTCACATTTTTGGGAAACTCAGAGCTAGGCTTAACCAAAACATAAAATCTAGCATAAAGAAAATTAGATCTATATTTAGTGACACTAAAAAAGGTGATAAATTGACCAACAATATTAGAAATATATTGAATAATACCTTCCTCCAAAATTTTTTAAGGGATCACAAGGAGACACACCCAAATATGCAACATACAAATCTCAATAATATTTAAGCAAGTTGACCAACTTTCGAAATAAAGAAAATCCTTTCCAAAAAACCAAGGGCCTCCTTTAAAAATGTGAGTTCATTCCTCTATTGAGCAAAAGTAAAATAGCAAAAAGCTATTCATCAAGGCCATAATGAAAAGACTAGGAGCCATCCAATAGTCAAAAGCCTAACTTTAGATAACATTAAGATTCAGTCTATAAGCCAAAAAAATTCAATACAAGTAGATTATAAACCATAGAAAGTTCTATTTATCCACTCATTTGAAATAGATATAGAAGTAGTAGATGGAGCTAAAGGAACTCCAATATGACTAAACTCAAACTAAGAAGCCTCGTATGGACCCACATTAGAAGAAATAACTCCCATAGTTACAAGAAGATACATTTTAAGACAAGCAGGTTGTAGATCCTACAAAATTCCCTAAACAACATTCTCTAATAACCTATTCCACAGAGGACCAACACTAGCAGGAATGGGGGTTATCTCCAAGAAGGAGACTCAAAAGAAGAGCCCACCCTAGGAGATAGGGAAGGCATAGAAGCCTCCTCAATCCCAACAACTATAGTGATCAGATTAAGTAAGGGCATGTGTAGATTAGTTAGAGGTTGAGGAGGAGGAATATTAGACAAAAAAAGGACCCTCATGAGAGTTGTACCTAACCCATTCTGAATTACACAACCAAAATTCTCACCATGCAACTCAAAAACTAGAATTTTTTGGGTTGATTGTTGGGAATCCAACTACAAAGCCATATACAAAAAATCCTACTCATGATCCAACTGATCACCCCTCCATGTAGATAAATAATACATGTAATTTTGGGCATTCGAACAAGCCTCCAGGAGAATGTTTAAGAGGGTTTCTTCCTCATTAGAGCACCATGATAACCCATCCTCAAAAACTAAGCTATAATCCACACCAACAACATCATTTATGTAGTGCCCCTTCAGTTGCTATTTTGTATTTCCAATTTGTTCGGGCTATTAGATGGTACCTTTACTATGATAGATCTTGATACCTTGTGATTATTTTATGATCGTTGGCTTTAGAGTGATGTGGATGCTATACTTTGATGTGATGATACATTATGTGGATGCTTTTGATTAGTGTAGTTGTTATTTGAGTTAATATTGATTTACACTCATGTGGTGATTTACTAATGCTTTAAATTTTGTCTATCTTTATGTGACTATATTGGTGAAGAGGACAAGATTACATCACTCGCTTGCGGCCTTGTGATTTCATGATTTCTCTTCACAGTGTGTCTGCTATGTTTTATGCATGTTCGACACCCGTCTTGTTTTGCAGGATTGTAGGTACAAGACATTGTCTCCACCTGGCTTCACAGGTCTAAGCATGGCCACTTTCCCAATGGTTATGTTAATAGGGAGAAAGTAATAGAGTGGCCTTGTCAAACCACAATCCCAGTCACAGTATGTAGTCAGTTCATGTTTAGTATGCCCTAATGTCATGTTGTCCTTGTTTGTTTTGATAACTAATTATCTTGCAATGTTGTTTGAAAAAATTAATGATTGTACGTTTTAAATGTTATTTATTTATTTTAGAGTAAAGTTGTTAAAAGCTTTTAATTTAATTTAATTAATTTAATTTAATTTATTGGTAAAGTTGCTAGTATTACAATGGTGTGTGGGTTTAAAGGTGGCATTGTTGTCCTTGACACCAGGGTTCAAACCCCATTGGGGTGGTATTGTTGAATGGTTGTATTCCGGTTCATAGCTCTGGTCAAAAGTGTTTACCCCTTGAATAATTTTTTTATTGGTAAAGTAATTTAATATTTGTGATTAAATTTATTTATTAAGTAAATAATTTAATTAAATAAATTTAGTTGTTGAGTAAATAAATTAATAAATTAAATTTATTAAGTGAATAGTTTAATTCTATTTGTAAAGTGCATATATTAAACTATTTAAATCTATTTTGAAATTAAATTTTTCTTTAAATTATTGAAATGCAAAATATCTTGTAAATGCATAAGAAGAAAATATCTATAGTGGTTGAAAAAGATATTTTTAATTTTGACTAAGTGTTGAAAATTAAGGAGAGGATATATATATATATATTTGAAAGATCTTGATGGGGAAGGTGAGGAAAATTTGGCTGTTAAAAATATAGAGGAAGGTTTTGCTCTGCAATTTTTACATTTTTGGTTTGGAAAAGTGGAGATTTTGGAAGAGGTTCCAAAAGATTGGATTCTGTAGGGAAGCTCAATTTCAAATTTTATTTTGAAAGGATTGTTATGAATTTTTGAAAACCTCTGTAGAAAAAAAAAACCTTTGAAGAAAATTTCATCTTTAAATTTACCCTTTTATCAATTGTAATTGAATCTAAAAATTAATATGCTATTGAGTTTTTTCCTCTGTGGAAATGAGGATTTAAGAAAAACCCTAGAAGAAATTTGTCATACAGCCAAATGGCTGCATCTAGGAAGTTTTTGATTAAATAAATAAATAAAAATAAAAAATTTAATGTGAAATTAGGGAGGCACTGGCTGTGTAGGCAGCGCTAAGTGCTTCCCCCACAGGCAACGACCCCCATAAGGGGGAGCCTGCATAGTAGCCCACCCAAGAGCAGGGTTGCCCCTGCATCCCCTGCCTATGGTTGGGGTTTGCTTTGTATAATTTTTTTATTATTATATATTATATATATAATATTTATTTAATATATATATAATATATATATTATATTATATTATATTATATTTTTTTATTATTTAATATATATATTATATATAATAAATATATATATATAAATGTATATACAATAAGTATATAGATGGGAGCTACCCACTCTAGTAGCACTAATCAATAAAAAAAAATATATAATTATATATATATGTTTAATATATATTTATATTTAAATATAATTATCTTAAGATTATTTTACTATAATAGATGAAAGCATTTACTTTATAATGAAATGATTTCAATGGGGAAGTGGGATCTTTATATTTAAATATTATTGGGAAACTGAAGTAAACCTTTAGATTTAAATTATTATTGCTTGTCAAATGCTCAAGTAGTTATTTAAAAACAGGAATGATTTTAAGGGAAATGGTTATTTGTTTTAAATGAAATAATTTTTTTTAAGAAAGTGATTTTTTATTTATATTTCTTTGGTTGCAAACAAATTTGTGATACGATTAGTTATTTTCATGTAATGTCTAATTGAGGAATTATAGTTAAATAATTAGTTATGATTTGTTCTTATCCTATGAATAAAATTGTCTCAAATTAGCAATAATTGAGCAATGTATTGTTTTGATTGTTTGCATGCAATATGTAATTGCCTTATTTGGATTTAGAATATCCTAATATTAGATTTTATCTTTTGCTTGAATTTTTTTTAAAGTTATGTTTCTCTCATTCTCATTGTTGGGAAAATTGAGTTATTTGTTTATGTAAGACTTCTAGATATGTTTCCTTGAGATGGGGATTGTAACTTATGTTAATTTAGCTTTGAAATAACTTGGGTAGTGCACGTGGTATTTTATCTAGTATGGTCACCTGGTCTATGAATAGATTGTGTTGTACATTATTATGAGTTGGTATTTGTGATTGGTTGTGTGTAGCTGGTTTACCCTATGTTAGTGGAATTGATCCCTTAGATTGTTAATAGGGGAGTGGCTTTTCATGAGGGCCGAATCACTAAGTGGCATTAGGATAACTCATGCAGAGTTAGTTTAATCAGTGAAAATTAAATAAATATGTTAGGGAAAAAGGGTAGTTTAAACACTTAACTTTTGTTAATGCCTCGCTCATGGACTCAAGGGCTAGTAAGGACTTGGGATGAGACGAGAAGGCTTGGAATGGAAAGATCAATATCTTGTTTCTTGGAAAGATAATCGATTCCGTATTGGATTGCATGTGGGGCTGGGTTTCGTAAGAGGTCACCAGGGTAACCCAAGATGGGGGTTGGAGCCTAGGAAGATTCGCCAGGGTAACCCATGCAACTTTGTGATGACACTCCTCCTATAACAACTGTGAGTCATATTTTTATATTGTGCGATTGACCATTGTTATCTGGAAGCATTGTAACCATTTTGTAATTTTTGCACTTGTGTAGTTCAATATTGTTTTTTCCAATGTCTAGAGATTGTAGGTTTGCCTAGGAAGCTCTTTTACTATCTCCTAGCACGGGGGTTGGTCCTTTAGGTACCACATGGTTGGGTGGAATGTGCATCTTACACCATTGGGTCCACAATGACCGACATGTCACATTTAGCTAAAATAGTTTCTTGGTTCTTGCTGAAGATCTTCCTCCATAAAATATCCCCATCTTTCTTAATATCTTGGAAAATCCTTCTATTTCTATCAAGAAAAAGGTGCCAAACAATAAAGGTAGGGCCAATAATTGAAGTAATCTAAAGAAAAGTTGTCATAGCAGAGGGTATCCCTAAGCTTTCCCAAAAATCTATCAAAGAAGAGGCATGAACATAGGGATGTCCTCAAAAGCCCCACCAAAAATCCCAAATCCTCCTATAGTAAGGACATTGAAAGGAAAGGCCTACGACACAAAACACAAATGGAAGGACCTTGGAAGCCTCTTTTTCACAGATTATCCCAAGTAAGACATCTATTCTAAACAACCAGCGATAAAAAGAAACTACACTTAGGCCAAGAAAATTTATTCCAATCTTGCTTCCACCAAGGGACCCCAATATTTTCATACATCTTCCTATCAAGCTCCGTATTTCTAGAGGAAACATAGAATATGCCCTTTGGATTAGAGCCCCAAGCCAAAATATCCTTGTCTTGAAGAGAGCTACATATTCTGCCTACCAAGATTCTAGAAAGTTCTTACCTTTCCTCCTTAGTACCCACAAGAGGCCACTCTTGGGAATCCTTCCAATGCCACACCTCCACATGTCCTAGGGCCTGAATAGTTTTGAGTCTCCCACCTTATGCCAACCAAATTTTATTAAGCTATCACAAAGAGGTTGTAAATGAGGGAACATAGATATAATAGGGGGATAACAATCCCAAGAATCATACCAAAATATTTATTTTGAGCCCTTATTGTAAATCCAAAATAGACCCTCCTTTATTAGCTTAGCCCATCTTTAGAGAGTATCACAAATCATAGACCCTTTCTACTAGAGACAATATCGAGGGACATAATAGGAGTTCACCCAACTAAGGTAGTTATGAGTGAGAATTCTAGCTCAATCCTGATCTTGGAAAGAACACCAATGCCATTATAACTTAGTAATTAAATCTTGGCCTATCAAACTAGTAAATTTGAGACTAAGACCACCCTCGTGTTTTGGCCTATGGACATAATCCCACTTCAAAAAACTTCACTTTGAATTCAGAATATTACCCGCCCAAAGGAATTGATGAGCAAGGGCATTAAACACCCTATCAAATTTGGTAGGAGAAACTTGCACAAAACATCAGTAAATAGGAAGAGATTGAACAATGGATTTGAGTATAACCACTTGAATCATTCAAGAGAGCCACATGCAATTCCAATGAATAACCCTCCTATGAAATTTATCCAAGACATCCTACCAAAAAAAAATTGTTGAGGACCTAGTGTAAGGGGAATTCCCAAATAAACCAGAGAAAGAGTACCAATTTGAAATCAAATAATCTTAACAATCTGATACTAAATAAGATGAGGAGTATTTAAGAATTAAATAGAGAAATTGTTTTCATTTATACTTTGACTAGAGGCTACCAAATAAGTATCCATATCCTTCCTTAAATTCATGACTTCATTTATTTTGGCCACACCCATTAAAGCAATATCATCAACAAATTGGAAATGAGATAGAGGTAGAAAAATTTAGCCCCAATGCCACCCTTGAATCAACCCATGAATAAACAAATAAGGGCATAAAATATCTCCTTTCCAAAGATCCCTAGAGGCTCCAAATAAATTTGAAGTCTTATCATTGATAAGAATTGAAAAGGAAGTAGAAGTCAAACAACTCATGATCCAATCATCCCATTCTCTATCAAATTTAAAATCTAAGAGAAGCTTCTATAAGAAGGCCCATTTGATTCTTTCATAAGCTTTTTCCATATCAAGTTTGATAAACATAGGCTTGTCCTTAGAGACTACCATAGAATAAATAGCCTCTATAATAATAACAACCCCATCTAGGATCTCCTTGTCTTCCATAAATCCTCCCTACTCATTGGAAATCAAAGAATCAAGCCAAGGCTTAAGCTATTCCACAGTCAGTTTAGTAGTGATTTAATACACCACATTGCAAAGGGAAATGGGGAAAAACTAATCCAAGGAACAAGAACCTTCCTTCTTCATAATAAGTGCAAGAAAAGTGGAATTCATGGCCTTCAACATTTCTTTATTCCTCTGAGATTCTTGAACAACCTCCTAGACATCCACCTTGATAATTTCCCAATAAACATGAAAAAATTTAGTATGGAAACTATTAGGGCAAGTGGATTTACCTTTATTCAATTGAAACACATCAGTATCTAGTTCCTATAAAGAGATGGGGCATAAAAGAGCCACATTCATCTCATTCAAAACTAAAGAAGGAATACAGGCCAAAATAGAATTAAAACAGAATAAAATAATTAATGTTGTTAATTCTATGGTAGTCTCTAAGGACAAGGCTATTGATTCTATGGTAGTTTCTAAGGACAAAGCTATTGATTCTATGAATAGCCTTGTCCTTAGATCCTACCATAGAATGAATAAAATTGTAGAGGTTATGGAGTTTTTGTTGATTGTTATTGTATAGCTCAGGCTATATTGTGGCTTTCTACATGTTGGTGGCTATTGAAAGTAATGTTGTTTGATTTATGGCTTTCATTTCCTGGTTATGGTTGGAAAAAAATAAAATATTTAATGTTGTTGATTCTATGTTTAGTTACATTAGGTATTATTGATTATTGTTCTCTGCCTTAGGCTATATTGGGTATATTTTAATATCAATATATATATATGTAACATTAAAACTGTTAAGGTTATGGAGTTTTGGTCAATTCTTATTGTATAGCTCGAGCTATATTGTGGCTTTTTGCATGGGTGGTTGTTGAAAGTAATGTTGTTTGATTTATGGCTTTGGCTTTCTGGGTATGGTTGGAACAGAATAAAATAATTAATGCTGATGATTCTATGTTTGGTTACATTAGGTATTATTGATTATTATTCTCTACCTTAGGCTATATTGTGTATATTTTAATATCAATATATAGGTAAGATTAAAATTGTTAAGGTTATGGAGTTTTGGTCGATTCTTATTGTATAGCCCATGCTATATTGTTGCTTTCTGGATCAAGGTGGTTGTTGAAACCAATGTTGTTTGATTTATGGCTTTCATTTTCTGGTTATGGTTGGAACATAATAAAATAATTAATGTTGTTGATTTTATGTTTGGTTACATTAGGTATTATTGATTATTGTTTTGTGCCTTACACTATGTTGGGTATATTTTAATTTGTATATATATACATATATATGTGTACATGTATACATACATATATATATATATATATATATAGATATATAAATTTTTTGTGGGTCTCTATTTATGGATTGCATTTAGTGGATATGTTGGCAACAGGGAAAAATCCTTGAGCTTATGCAGTCTTTGTCGATTGTAACTCTCTTGATTTTCCATAAGGTACTTATGATTGTTTCAAATATGTTGTTTGATTTATGGTTTGTATTTTCTGTGTATGGTTTTGCATGGATTTGGTACTGTGATTTTTTTGATTGATGGCTTCCGGTTTGTGGTTATGGTTGCAATGGAATAAAATAGTCAATCCCATATGCTTTGTGTTAGCTTCCATTACACAATGTATATTATAGTTATGTTGGTTAAGCTATATTGTTTCATTTTGGAGAAGGTGTTGTTGAAAAAGGTGTATTGTTTTAATTTTCAAGGAGGTTGTGTTGAGAAAGGAGTGTTTTTTCTATTGGTTTGTTACTGTCAATTTTTGAAGGGTTTTTATTTAATGTTTGCATTTTGTGGGTATGTGTGCAATGAAATAAAATTATTGAGGTTATGGAGTGTTTGTTGATTGTTATAGTATACCTCAGTCTATATTGTGGCTTTATGCATGTGGGTGGCTATTGAAACCAATGTTGTTTGATTTATGGCTTTCATTTTTATGGTTGGAACAAAATAAAATAAGTAATCATGTTGATTCTATGTTTGGTCACATTAGGTATTATTAATTATTGTTTTCTATCCTAGGCTATATTGGGTATATTTTTACATAAATATATATGTGTATATATATATGTATATATTTGTACATATATACATATATTTATATATATATATATAAATTTTCTGTGGGTCTCTCTTTATGGCTTACATTTAGTGGATATGTTGGAAATGGGGAAAAAATTCTTGACCTTATGTAGTTTTTGTCGATTGCTACTGTCTAGCTCAGCCTATATTGTGTCATGTTCAACCAAGTTATGTTCAAAAGACTATATTGTTCCAATTTTCAATAAGTTTCTATTCATAGAAGAGAAAATTATTTGTTAAAAAAAATTATGTTCCATTTATGGATGTGCTATATGGGTCAACTTTTGATGGGTTTCTCTTGAATTTTTGCATTTTGTGGGAATGTTTACAATGGGATAAAATTGTTGAGGTTAAATACAGTTGTTGTTGATTGTTATTGTATGGCTTGGGCTATATTGTGGCTTTCTCCATTTGGGTCACTATTGAAACCAATGTTGTTTGATTTATACCTTTGGTTTTCTGGTTATGGTTAGAATAAAATAATTACTAATGTTGATTCTATGTTTGGTAACATTACGTATTATTAATTATTGCTCTCTACCTTAGGCTATATTGGGTGTATTTTAATATTAATATATATGTGTATATATATACATATATTGTTTCAATTCTCAATAAGGTGTTGTTCATAGAAGATAAAATAATTTGTTAAAAAAAAATGTTTAATTTACGGACGCATTATATGGGTCAACTTTCAACAGGTTTCTCTTTAATGTTTGTGTTTTGTGGGCATGTTTGCAAGGGGATAAAATTGTTGAGGTTATGCAATTTTTGTCGATTGTTATTGTATGACTCAGGCTATATTGTTGATTTCTCCATTTGGGTCACTGTTGAAACCAATTTTGTTTAATTTATGTCTTTGGTTTTCTGGTTATGGTTGGAATAGAATAAAATAATTATTGATGTTGGTTCTATGTTTGGTTACATTAGGTATTATTAATTATTGTTCTCTACCTTAGGCTATATTGGGTGTATTGTAATATTAATATATATGTGTATATACATATGTATATATGTGTACATATATACATATGTATATATGTGTACATATATACATATATTTATGTATATTTCAATTTGTTGCTGCCGATTATATTTATGTATATGGTTTTCCATTGTTAGTTTGCAAGAATGTGTTGTTGAGAAGGCTATATTGTTTTAATTTTTTCATAGGGCTTTGTTGAGAAATGAGTATATTTTAACTTGGGTTTGTTTCTTTAAATCTTTGTGGGTTTCTATTTATGGCAACCATTTTTTGGATATGTTTGGAATGGAATAAAACTATTGATGTTATGCACCATCACCACTTGATAGGAATGAAAATTAAAACAATACACTCTTTTCAACAACACCTTCTCCAAAATCAAACAATATATTCTTAAGCTATCAAGATACCAAAATTGATGAATATTAATACTTTCCAAAAATAGAAAAATTCAACACACACACACACACACACACACACACACACACACACACACACACACACACACACACACACACACACACACACACACATATATGTAGACACACAAAATATGCATACAGGTCAATCCAATGGTTTAATCAAATTTCATCTCTCATAAATCATTCAACCTTTATCTTGCATCATCCATTTAATTAAATAAATAATGACTTTATTTAATTGAAATCCAATTCATATTTCTCCTTTTCTGATTTAAATAAATAAATATCCAAGTCCTAAAAGTCAAACTAACCTAATCATCATTAATTTAATCTAACCATGATTAAATGCTAATCTCACCCACTTGCATTCTCTAGATTATTCCACTTGCACAAATAAATCAATTTATTGATTTATTAAAACCAATATTTTCACTCAACATGGCCCTCAAGTTTGAAAATCATGACAAGTTGATTTGTCCCTCCAACATTGCATTTATTGCTCTTTTTCTTGTGCCCCTTTCTAAATTTATTGCAAAATTTGAAAAATTTCCCCCCTCTTGGACACATTTCCCAAATCTTGCACATGCATCAACCACTCACATGATGACAAGTGGCCTCTTTTCATTGGCCTATTTCTTAGTCCCACATTGGTCCCTCTTCAACACTTAGCATTTGAAAATCTACAAATAGAGGTTTCATCCTCAAGCAAATCCTCGATCATCTCCACAATTTCATCCAAAAAGCTTATGCAAAGTCACTCTTCATTGAAGAATTGATTTTTCCTATCCATCATCTTGATCATCAAAATATCATATCATGGAGCTTAGTCAAGGATTGGGAAAGGGCTTCTTTCCATAGAAGCACCAATCCACTATAAGATGCTAGTTTGATTATTAGAATGATGCCTTTCTATGTTTTACTTGTTTCTTTGGCTTTATTCTTGTGATTAGATTAATCTTATAGGGGATCTTTTATTTGATTTGGTTTACTAACAATACTACGGGTTTTTTTTTTAGCCAATGCAGATTTAGGGTCCTACATATGGCGCTAGAAGGAGGGCATACATGTATTCTTTTTTTTGGTTTGGCCTACTTTTATGGATTGATCTCATACATATAAGTTTGATATCAATCTTTTGTTTAGCATTGTGGTTTCCTTTCATTTATTTTTGAAATTTTACTTATTAAACGTTGATCTTGGATGGCATTTCTCATATGAAGTTCTAGGATTTAGTCATTATTTACAGAAGTGTGGTAACTGAGTGATTTGTTGATCCTTGTTGGACTATGACACTTTGTTAATATAGAAATCAGAAAAAGATAACATTTATGTCATTCCTTCAATCACTGTTATATGGCAAGGTGTGTGTATGAGTATACAATGCTAGGTACTCGTATTGATTCAAAACTCTATAATGTGCCCTCACTCTATGCTTCCACTTTGGCACAGGAGACTGTTGGAAAAGGTTTGAAGATTTGGTTCTACACCTTCTGAAAGAATTTGTTTCAAAATTCATGCTAATCCAAGCTTTGCACTTGCAAATGGTATTTAGTTTAAAAAAACTTTTCAAATAACTTTCAGACTTTAGTTTTACACTGTCAATTGCATTTACTTGATTGTTTTGAAAGCAGTTTTGTGCCTTTGTTTGAAAGTTTCTCATGCCCTAGTCTTTTGCGTAGGTTCCCCCAATCATTTACACTTTGGGCAAATAACAGTAGAAATTTGCTAAATACACCTGTTAGATTGAATTAAAAGAGCTCATTTTGTATCTTTAAAGTTGTGGTTACATTGGTGATTGATTAGTAACTGATTGCAATTAAAAAGAGAACATCTTTATGACACTTAGGTTCCTCCACTTCACCCGCGCCCTATTTCTTTTATGTCAATAGTCCTTCAAAAACTATCAATAAGAGAAAAGATCTCAATAACTTCGCAACGTCCCTTTTCTACATTAAAAGTGATAGTGAAGTTTGCTTGAGTTTCACCTCTATATCATTTCTTGTCATAGCGCCTCTTTCCTGGTGTAAAAAGAAAGAAAAACCCCTTCAGATCATAAGCTATGGATTAACAGAGGCATACACAAGCATACACGGGCGTACAAAGAGGTAGACTGGTACATTAGATCTGTGGAACTAATTTGTTCTTTGCCTTCTTTCATCATCTAAGCCTTGTGCCTACCAGCACCTTGAGAGTTTCTTGCACCTTCCTCAGGAAGTTCCTCATGTATTTCTTGCTCAACAGATCTTGAAGGGAAGCATGCATATCTATCACATTCATCTGTCTTTAAGGTTTCAGCAAACATGGCATGGTCCCATGCTCTTTCTTATCTGTTAAAGCTTCGATTGAGTTTGCTATCCCAATGGGTAGTTAGTTTTCTTAAATGCGCCTAATAGTGATACAATAGTATTATGGTTATTGATAGCAGAATGGCATATTGATAATGACATGGATTTGTTTTTATGAACTTCATTAGAATAACATGCTTATTATGCTTTATTCATGTGACTTAATTCATCATTAAATAGTGCGTGCCTCTACGTAATATCAAGTGTCTTTATTATCCTATCAACTTGACCGAACAAACATGTGCTTGGCTGGGAAACCTAAATCTTTATGTAATTATCTTTATGTGAAGCCAAGTTGTGTAAAAAGCAATGCAGATGGATTTGGCATTCTTTAAATAGTTTAGACCTCCCCCAACTAGTGCGCTAAAAATTTGCATGTAGAAGATGTCTTTGACCATCATTTGTGTAAGGGGATGGAAGGAGGAAGCACAGGATGTAAAGTAATTGGTATGCAGGCAGGGAGAACACTAGAAGGTTGTAGAATTCAACTTTACACCTGTCAATTATGTTTGCTCAAAAATTTCAAAAGCCTTTCTAACCAACCCGTAATTATCATGGCATTTTTTTCTCTTTCTTGCTTTAATTTCTCTAATTGTAAGGTGCATAAAGTAGGCATAGACTGCTGGTAAAGGTCATAAGAATTGATGTTACGCCTGACAAATGCATTTGCATGAAAGTTTTTTCTTATGCCTTCATCTTTTTGTGCAGCTCCTGCAATCATTGCACTTTAATAAAGGTTGTGAAATTTGGTCTCAAATCTGCTAATAGCATTCCCTTATAGTTTTTTAATGCCGCACCTGCCAAGTGCATCTGCTTAAAAAAAACTTTATTTGTTGTAATGATACCTTTCTTGGGATGTCAAAATCTTGGTATTGATATCTATTTGAATATGCTGCAGCCTGTAATCAGATCTTGCATAACCAATAGAAATGACTTGTATAAATCAATCTATTGTCTTAAATGCTAAATACAACTATATCTTGTACTGAGAATTTTCAAATCTTCTAGCTTCAACTCTTTCCTGACTGATATGATCACTTGCAAGCTGCATTTATAATACTGACATTGAAATATCTGATGCAGGCATATTAATCTACGAAGTCATTTAAAGCATTTGAGTGTGTATTAAATACAAGTCAGTTGAGGCAGAAAAGAGGCATTCTTTTCTAATGAAAAAGTCTTAAAACTGAAACAAGACATCTAGATTGCAAGTTTGGGCATACTACTTTTTGATGTGTAAGGAATCACAATCCGTGCAAAATCATTGAAGGAGGAAGATATTAAATCTTGCAATCCTCTATAAAGGGATGGTGAACACATACAACCATTAAATCCGTAGATGTGTAGAATCATTGTCAGAGATCTACAATCATCGTCATCATTTACAATAACTAGGAGTCAAAGCCTAAAACATTGATATTTCAATTCATCTTCAGCTATGTGTGTGTGAGCCCCTGGTAGTATGGTATTCAAAGGGAAGAAGTTATGGGTTTTTCTTTTTACTATTAATTTTATATTTGGTGGTTCATTTTATATCTAATAAATTTACAGTACTATTTGTATGAGTGTTGACATTGGAATCAAGCATTGGAATTGAGGAACGATAAGCAGATTGGAGTTGAAAAGAAACTAAGCATCAAACTTGAAACTCTCAAAACATTTTTTAAAGCTTAAGGGCTTCCATTTCATGCTTTTGTTTTTTGTTTTTAAGCCAACTAGATCATTGTTTGTTTTCAAAGTTGGATTAAAATTGAACACTAGAAACTGACTAGACATTGGTTTTTGGGACTAAAATTGAACAAATCAACTTCAAAAAACTTCATTTGGGTGCATTAAAAAGAATCAAAATCATTTGTTTGAGGCTTAAAATGAACATGTGTTTTTTTTGCTCCGTAATCTCTTATTCAAAGTAATCTCATCTAAAAAGATGTATGCGCTTCTCTCGTGCTTCACGTTGATCTTGAGAATAAAAAGTCTTTTTGATGACATTAAGTTGCATAAAAGATTTCCTCCACACTTTAGTTTGGGTTTAAAATTGAACATCTTTTGCGAGTGTGAGTAGAGCATCATCGTGTATATTCTCTTTCTTTGAGTTGTCAAAGATTGATCGAGTTATAGATTTTGTCTTTGCTTGCTTTTGTTTATCCTAGAGGGCCTACCTTGGGGAAAAAGTACTCACCTAAGGGAATGACTCAACTAGTAACACTCTAAAGCCAAGAGTATTTCCAACTGGGATATAAATGTGGGTATTGGAGTAAACACCAGTATCACGTGGTTGGCTCTGATGAGATGGATCCAAAAGGGGACTCTCACTGTATGGGTCAATCTCCATGAATGGAAAGTCTGAACTAGATTTCTTGTTTGTAGTGGTCTATTAACCCATTCATCAAGTTTATCAAAGTGGTGCATTGGAACTTAGATTCCAAGAAGTTACTTGCCATGTCCGATCTTGTTTGAAGTATAGAGGTTAAGACTTCATTCTTAACATACCTTTATACTCTTTCCTTGGTTGCATGTAAAATCATCCCTTCTACGAAGGGCATGAGGCAAGCCCACTAAGAAAAACATACCAATTGAGCTAGGATGTTATATTGCTTGTGAGTTAGTTTGAAAACATAGTGCTTTAATCGAAAACATTGCAAAACCAACATTCAACATGTGCATCAAATCTCAAACCCTTTAGGAGAGGAAAATATCCTTGAAAAAATTCACATATTATTGCTTGCCCTTGGGATTCGTATCCTTATAGGCTTCTAAACATTTGGATTCCATCTCAATTTGCTTCTACTAAAGTCAACTTTAGGCAACCTTTGCCTTGATTTCCTTGATTTCCGCATAATGCAGTTTGTGGGATGAGAGGGAATTAGGAAATTGGACATTCACTTGAAAACCTAATCAAGAGTGTGTTTGTGGTAAAAGGAATCCATTAAGCAAATATTGAATCAATTGGACCCCACACATGTGCTTGGCATCTTTTGGTCATATGATTTTCATGCAAACATTGATCTTTTGATTTTGAATTACTTTTAGAGAAAGGCGTGTTCTTCACTATCTTGGCCTAGTAAACAAGTCCTTAGGTTCATTTAGGATCAAATCAAACACTTCATCCATCCAAACATTTATCATCTTCATCCCACAAACAACTTTAAAGCTTTTGGAAACATCATTCTAGACTTAGGTTAATCATCAAAAATCAAAATCACTTTGTTTAGTTAGGTTTATGGGAATGCATCCTTTCTCATACATTTAATTTAATTAGAAATCATTTGAACAAGTTCATCCTAAAATCACATCCAACATCTTATGGTTTACAAGTTCATTATCCAAATCAAATGATCAAAATCAAGCCCTAAGTCTAGCATTGATCCAAAATCCCTAAACGTTCATCACTCATATCATTTCCCTCTTTCATCCTTCATCTTGTCATTGGTCCTAAGAATCTTAGAGGTCACTTTTGCAAGAAGGTCAAAACACAAGAGGAACATGGAATACAAACTTGATCCATACATCATGAGTAATCCAAATCAAATGAACTTTCAAATCCTTACAACATCGATCGATTATCAACACTCACATCTATACAATCCATACATGGGATCATTACCTTCTACAAAATTCAATGGTACAAATGTGAGTATGCCCAATCAAGTGTTTGGAACACCTTTTCTGATGGTAGATCTAAATCCAAACCTACAAGTCTATCAACTAAACAATCAAAGCATGAGCCTTCAAATGAACATCATCCCATCAAATCCCTACAAGCCAAATGAGAAGGTACCAAGTACAATTGTTCGAAGCATGAATCCAACAAACTTTGGGATAAATACATTTGCAAATCATACAAATATTCCAAACATCAACAATGGTCAAATTCAACCTATCATGCCAAATATGAACATAATCCTAAGTTAGAACAACGCCCAAAATCAATTTTTCCATGATCCCATCCAAAATCAAACACAAGTACACACTCCAAATCTGGTTAAACACAAGCCAAATCAACTATATCAAGGGAGTCAAGATCAAAATCAAGAAAAAATTTGGCTAGATCAAATTGCTACACTTACCAAAGTAGTTGAATCATTACGCGAAGAGACATCTCCACCACCATTACCCATATCAACATCATTCCTTGGTTTAGGGGTTCCTCCTTTACCTAGCACAAATCACTCCATCCAAATCAATCCACCTAATGCCAATCAAGTCATCACATCAAAACCTTTGAATATACCATCGACATCGCACCAATAGATGGTATCTAATCGAATGACAACATCAATCATGAAAAATCCAAATATGGTCTCCCAAGGACCTATCACCTTGGTCATTCCAACCATTCCTATCACCTCGATCACTCCATCCACCCCTATCACACCCATCATATCTCAACCCCTCACTACCTTGATCACTCCAAGCATATCTCAAACACTTTTCACTACATCCAACATGATTCTGAATCCACCACCACCCCCACCACCACCAACTTCCACCACATCAAGCCAATACAACACGACATTACAAGCTTCTTTTCAAAGGGGATTCCAACAATATCTAGCCATGCAACAAGCAACAAAAGCTCAAGAAGTGCAACAATCCTCTCAAGTTCCACAAGCTGCTCAAGCTACCTAACAAACACAAGCACAAACACAAAAAATGACAATTGTTGAAAGCAAGGATCAAGATGAATCCATCACTGAAGCTATGTCTACTTCATCCCATGATGAAATCAACATAGGTCAAGAGTCATTTTTCAATCATGATCAAAATCCACCAACCAACAATGATCCAATTCAAGAAATGTCAACATCGTTTGACCCTATGGTTGAAGACATTGGAAATCCCTCCATCACAATTATTGAAAACAATGATCAAGATCTCTCCATCGATGAGCACCTTGAAGATATTTTCACCCCATCCAATGATCAACTCACCATACATCAAGAGCTACTTTTTAGTGATCTATTTCAAGGAGTGTTAGGATTATTTGATCCGATTGACATAATGCACGATCCATCAACCAATGATCATGTTGAAAATGTCTCTACATCGCCTTATGAGTTAGAGGACATATCTCAAGAACTTATCCCAAAGTATGATCAACATCTTTCACCAAAGTCTAGCAATGGTCCTTTCCAAGACATATTGATCCCCTTTGACCTGATGGTTATAGATACTGAAGGAACCCTAAACTCAACACTTGAGGATATTGAACCACTTACCATGTCTAAGGACAACACCCGAGAACCTTTTTTAAGTAATCCATCCTTTGAAACTGACCCATGTCAAGAACTTGATCCAAATAATGTCGAAAGCAACTCCAAAATCATCCAAGATCAAGAATTTGTATCTTCAAGATACTATAATCATCTAATGGAAACTCTCCTATCTATGCAAGATGATCATATCCATGTAGCACATACTCCTCCATTTACCCATGAGATGCTTTCTATGGATGGACACATAGATGATCTTCATCTAGAACAAAATTTTGTTACACACAAAGAGAAAATTATCAACTCCTATAGTCAAACTAAGTTATCAACATCAGGACCAGGTATATCCTAAATTCAGACTGAGGACATTAGGTATGTGGATGTCCAACATTATCTGTTCAAGGAAACAAGTTAGATAGAACGGGATATTCCAGAGTTAGTAGAGTAGCAAATGGAAATAACGTCACCTGCAGTGGTCATTTATCAGAGAATTCATTCTAAACAAAAGCTCTCAGAACAAACAGAATCAAGGCATGAAGGTACTACTACCACCATATTGGGGGCAACTTTTTCTCAAGAAAAAATCAACATAGGTAGCACGAAGAATCGTTATGATAAAACTGATGTCAATACTACAACCAGTCGCGTCATGAATCTTCACCCACCCATCACCCCATCCACCAATTGGGACCAACATCAAAGAACAAAGAATGTTATCAAATCAAAAGAAGCTAAGAAGCATAATGGAAAAATCAAATACGCATGGATACCAAAGAATACAAAGAAAGATCATCCTATCAAACTCCATTAGTCAAAGATACTATGGGGAAAAATAAAAAAGGGAAAAGTATCCATCAAAGATGTCCACAAAAGCAAAAGCAGTCTTTTCAAGCCACATACAAAGTATATCAAGCAGTTGGTCCTAATTCCACACACACTTTCATATCCACCCATCATTGCTCATCTTCCCAAGTTTGGAGAGTCAAAGGTTCCAAACTGTTAACCAATCCATCTCTTATCCCTAAACACACTCCATCCATGCCTCCACACATGATATCCAATTCTCACATTGACCATGTATTGGCAACAACCCTTCATCATAAGGATTCAGAAGGAAATCTATCGCAATGTGTGCACAAAGACAAAGTCAACTCCGATATCAACGAAGCAGATCAAAAATCCCAAAAGTTGCATTCAAGTGCATGTACCTTAGCAAAGAAACTTCTTTAAGCAGGATATCAATGGCACATTATGACAGGGGCATCTACATCAGCAACACCTTGTGATTCAGCATGAGCTTAAAATCTTTTAGAAAATACAAAAAAAAATATATAAAAATATGAAAATCCAAAAAAATCAAAAAAAGGATTGAAAACAACAAAGAAAAAAATTGTCCTCTAGTGAAAACCGCATGTGCAGCGCTTTGGGAAAGACCATGATGAAAATCTGGTAAATAGGTATCATGTGTAGAATCGAGCATCTATGTGCGCCAGTTCAGTTGAAAACATCTCATCTCATATGTAATAAATCAAGCATTCCATCCATCTTATCCATAATAAATCCATTTCATCCATAAACCATTGATCCAATCCATTTTCATCCATCTGCATCCATCATCCGAGTTATCTTGATTTTGATGAAATTTTGGGGCACACTTTACACTTGCTTATGGTAAACATCTTGACATGGGTTGTTTTCATTGATCCTATCCTATCCTATGCAGCATTATTTGAGCTATGAAGCACTATCCAAATGAGCTTTTTTGATCCAAACACATTATCTTATCACAAGATAATCCATATCCATTCATTCATACACCTATCTAGGCATCCATCCATGGAATTCCATACATTGATAGACACTGGGGGCAGATATTTACATCTTGCTTTAGGAATAAATCTTGATCTATATCCTTTGCCTTATATGGTGATCCGAACATTGGAAAATGAGAAATCAAACTGGTCAAAGCATTTGTGATCCAAAATCTAAATCACTAGCCCATGGCATATTTTGATGAGAAGACATTCCTTATCAGTCTTCATCTTTCATCGAACATCAATCCAAATGATCATTATCAGTTGCATCTAATTTACACTTCAAACATCATGTCAAATCATTCAAACAACTTTCATTCCAAACCAAGCTTCAACAATCCTAATCAATCAAATCCAATCAATCCATAATCTTAGGATATCCTTCCTGATCATTGTGTTGCTTAACACTATCCTTACATTGTTGTGCATCCTCAACAATGTTATTGTAATCAGTCCTGATCAATCAAAACCTTACATTGTTGTGTATCCTCAACAATGTTATCATCATCATCATCAATCCATCGATCTGATCAATCAACCTTAGCTTGGTTTTTAGCAAAATCCCAAAACAAAGAACTAATATTATCACACACATCCTTATGCAAATCGTCAAAATCATGCGAAAATCCAAAAACATTTAAAAATTAGAAAAATATCAAAAACAATGGAATTTGAACTACATCGTCTCTAAGCTTAAATGTAGGCAAGGATAATCTTTGATCGGCCCCTGAGACACAAAATCCAAAAAACATTTGAAAAACAAAAAATCCAAAAAAACATATGAAAAACATCAAAATCCAAAAACAACCTCAAAACATTCCAAAAAAATATATCAAAACATCCAAATATTTGAAAAAATCCATCCATCCCATCTCGCTTGCACTTGCAATAATCAATCATCCATAATAAATGGATCGTCACCTTCATCCTTTGACAACACAAATAGAAACAATCATAGCAATCAGCAAAAGCAAGCTTCAATCATAAAATCAAAAGCAATCAACAAACCTTTAAACACAAAATCAAAATCTTGATCAGTCGCAAACATTTCAATCAACCTTATATCATTAGCCTATCAATCAACTTATCAAACCATCATCATCCTATACAATGCATGTCCTAGGATATATCGTTCTGACAATGGGCATCATTTTGGATATCACCTTGGATTCTTATCCTATCAAAACAAATCCCTTTGGCTAGAGATATGAAGAACATTGGCTTGTTTGTGTACTTGATCTTTTCTTTTGATTTATCTTATTGCACTCTTTCCAAGGACCTCTCAATGATATCCAAATGAAGGATTTAGAGAGATAGGAGTGTGGCAATGATCATTATCTTTTATCTGCTATGCTTGTTGGACGTTCTTGTAAAATAACTTAGCGAATACTTGCTTTGTTAGGTACGTCCTAGCAAGGTTTCCATATGTCAAGTGTGAGCAAGAATACTCCTATTTGTTTGTTGATTCAAAGTCCATTGCACTAGGTACAACTCCATCCTGATTCTTTATACCTTGATGCATCGTATCTACGTGTTATTAAACATAAGGTAAGTAGCCCTTTTAAAATCCCAATCCTTGATAAGCAAATCATCATCATTTATCATCATCATCATCATCTATCATCATCATCATCTAATAAAGTCTCGTCAGATCATGAGCTTGTGGGATCCTCTTGTCATCATCTCATTTCCACACTAACATCATCACCAATGCATCCATCATGCATCCATCCTGCATCTAGAAAACTGCTAGCATACCACATATCATTCATATCATACATAATAGGAAACATCGATCATTTCACATGCATTGCACTTACATCATCATCATAATATAGATATGTTAGTCTAAGCATCTACATAAATCATCCATCACATAATCACAACATATCACATCATCCATGTCATCCATCATCACATCATATCATCATTTAAGTTGTTTAAAATAATATAGATTTGTTATTCTAAGCATCTTAAAATCATCTCATTTGAATCATCTCATCATAACCATCCATTTTGAACCTCTTTATCACAAGATCGACCTTCAAATCGAATCTTTTCGCTTGATCTCTCGAGGGGGAAATGTACTAGTGTACTTTCCGCTGGGGCATCCGAAAAACCATAAAAATTTTGAATTTTGATTGCGGCAAGTTTATTCTTTGAACCAACACAACAAGTACATTGCTTCAAAGAGGGGAAAAATGTAGACATGCAAAATATGCATACAGGTCAATCCAATTGTTTAATCAAATTTCATCTCTCATTAATCATTCAACCTTTATCTTGCATCATCCATTTAATTAAATAAATCATGACTTTATTTAATTGAAATCCAATTCATATTTCTCCTTCTCTGATTTAAATAAATCAAATATCCAAGTCCTAAAAGTCAAACTAACCTAATCATCATTAATTTAATCTAACCATGATTAAATGCTAATCTCACCCACTTGCACAAAAAAATCAATTTATTGATTTATTAAAACCAATATTTTCACTCAACATGGCCCTCAAGTTTGAAAATCATGACAAGTTTATTTATCCCTCCAACATTGCATTTATTGCTCTTTTTCTTGTCCCCCTTTCTAAATTTATTGCAAAATTTAAATTTAAATTTCCCCCCTCTTCGACACATTTCCCAAATCTTGCACATGCATCAACCACTCACATGATGACAAGTGGCCTCTTTTCATTGGCTATTTCTTAGGATTAAATAAAGAAAAAATGAATTTCATGAAGTTTTGACCAAGTTAAGGTGGTCAGACATACAAGTTTTTAATATTTTTTAAAAGTTGTAATAAAAAATTCATAATTAACTATTTACTTAGAAAAAAATTACAAAAAAATATGCATCACATTGGGACATGAGTCCTCTACTTATATCTAAAATATTATAACAAAATATTATCATTTTATTGTGGTTAGGTTGGTTAGGCAGGCACCTACTTCTTATTTTTTCCCTAAAATTTAAGTACTACTGCATTGAAATTTCAAATTTTCACCAAAGAGATTTCTTATTTTTTACCTAGTAGTTTAGAAACTACATTCAATTTGCTACAAATTCTATTCTTACATATTTTTGAAATAATATAGATAAATTATTCAAAATTTTACATCAAGTTTCCTAAGTCTAATTTTTCTAAATTTTTTGCCACTTAAGGGCCTATTTTTTCCATGATAATCCTGCACATACCTATATACATATATATACATTTGATTTTAGATAGATACATGTTTGCACCTTTTTCAGCCATCAATGCATGCAAAAGATACAAGATAAGATCCAACCACCTTCACATAGATTCCACAGCCAATGAATGCACTTGCACCTTCATAGAAGCTTGCCATCCTTACTCACAACTACCTTCAACAACAAGATAGGCCCATAGAATGACATGAAAAAATACATTTTTGATAACTGCATAGACATTCATTCCACAAACATACATATGTATACATAGGTTGAATAGAATGAGGAAGAACAAGACAAGGGTTGTTGCAGTAAATGGAAGCCATAAATCAAACAATATAGTGTAAGGCAAACAACAACAATTAACAATTCCTTATGCAAAGCAACATGAACTACATAACATTAACTATTTTATTGCATTAAAAATAAAAGATAACATCCAACCACCTTCACATAGATTCCATAGCAAATGAACGCACTTGCACCTTCACAAAATCCTACCATCCTCACTCATGGCTATGTTCAACAAAAACATAAAGCCAAAGAATGACATCCAATAATACATTTTCGATAACTACTTAGACATTCATTTCACAAACATATGTATGTATACATAGCTTGATTGGAATGGGGAACAACAAGGCAAGGGATGGTGTGGTAAATGGAAGCCATAAATAAAATAAAATAGTGGAAGGTAGATCACAACAGTGAACAATGCCTTATGCAAAGTAGCATGAAGTACATAACATTAACTATTTTATTGCATTGCAACCATCCCCACCAAAAAATAGACATAAACAAAATGGTATTGTTATCAATAGTCACATAAATGGCCAAAGGTGCAAAACACTAAAAATCACAGTGAGAAATCCATACAAAAACATCCGCACAAAATTCAAACCATAAATCAAACAATATTGTTGTGAAGAAACTATATACTCTCTTTTCAATAGAACCCTATGAAAAAGGAAATAATATACCGTAAAACAATGCAACCTGTATAGCATTAACTATTTCATTGTGTTGCAACTATCACACACAAAAGCGCGACTTCCAATAGTGGCTCACATGACAAACCCAAAAAGCACATAAAGCTCCTACTAACATATCGACTCAAAACCTTCACCAGGAAAATGAAAACCCTAAATGAATTGATATTAGTTTCAATGGTAACTAAGATGTGAAGATTCACCAAAAATAGAGTAGATTAACTATTTTGCAACCATTCACACAAGTTACCAAAAGCCTTAAATGAAACAATATTGTGAATAGTCACGCAGATGCCAAAACCCACAAAACACAAGAAGTCTTGATTTGAAGATTCAACTAAAACACACCAGATTAACTATTTTGCAACCATTCACATAGAACCAAATCCATAAACAAAACAATATAGCCAACAGTCACGCACATGCCAAACCCAACAATTGTTGATTGTTGATGGCTAGCTTGGGTTTTTTTTTGGCTTAGTTTTTTGTTGTGCAGGTTTTTTGTGCTTTCATATATATTTATATTTATGTGTATATATATGTATATGTGTGTGTGTGTGTGTGTATATGTATTTATATGTATATGTATAACAACCAAAACATTGACTATTTTGTTGTGTTGCAACCATAGACAGTAAATGGAAGCCACAAATGGGGCAATATAGCCTAAGGTGGACATCAATGGAATGAATTGCATAACACTAACTATTTTATTCCATTGCAACCGTTGCCCTACAATACTGAAAATCATAGTTATAGACATATGCAAAACCTTTTGTGTGAAAGGGTGGTCCATATATAGCTTATGTATATAAATATATATGCATATGTAGATTTGTATGTCTATATGTATATATATATAGATGTATGTATATATATGTATATGTATATATGTATGTACATGCATATATGTATATATGTGTCTATGTATAGTAACATGTATATGTATAGTATGTACATACACATATGTATATATATGTATATATATATGTATGTACATGCATATATGTATATATGTGTCTATGTATAGTAACATGTATATGTATAGTATGTACATACACATATGTAGATATATATATATATATATGGCTATTTGTGTCAACTTTGCTTGGAATTTTGGTTACCCTCCCCATGTTTCAGACTTCCTATAGTCTAGGAAAGGGTGGTGGAGGGGTTATAGCTTTGGCCAGAATTTTTGTCATCCTCCCAATTTTTTTCCCTTCTAATGGCCATGAAAAGGTGGCAGAGGCAGTTGTTGGCTTCTTTGGGAATAGGGTGGCACTTGTCAGGCATCATGGATAGAGAAGGCTAGGAAAATTAAATGCTGGTTCACATCAACATTAATTGTTTAATGCTTTGCATGTACCAGGGATGGTCATAATAACAACTATTGTTAATTTCCTCAAGAAACAAAATGAGTATCTTGGAGATTTTCAATAAGGCATTGTTTGGTGTTGTTATATTGCTATACCTAATATGGGAGCCATGAGTGATGAGGGTAAGCTTCTATGAGGTGCAAGCTGGATTAGGCTTTATGTAGCTTCTTTGAAGGTGGGTGGAGGATATTTTGTGTTTTTTGCATGGGAAAATGGTTGGAAATGCAAAAAAAAAGTGTTGCTAATAATAATATTTTTCCCATTTTTGTGCAGGAAAGTTGGTGAGAAGAGGTGTGTTTGAAGCAAGTGGGAAGAGGTGCCACAAGATTTCTTTTTTTTGCATGGATTTTTAACTTTAAAACCTATATTGTTTGATTTATGGTTTTTGTTTAGTCATTATGGTTGCAATCCAATGAAATAGTCATTATTATACAACATATGTTGAATGTTGTTCTCTATATTGTTAGCTATTGGTTTTATTTTGTGTACTTTGGTTGGAATCCTTGAAATCCTTTTTTATTTTTGAGCTTCCCTCCAAGCGAGGAAAAGGTGGAAAATGGACTTCCCTTTAAAAAAATCTAGGCCAGAATTCCCACCAATCCCTGCTATTTTAATCCTTGTGGTGGTTTTGGGAAGGGTACCAGGCATGGTTGTTGGCTGGATTGGAGATATGTCGCGTGTTCCCCTTTGTGTTGATAGAGGAGGTGACTAATGCTTTCAAACTAAATAACTATCTTCTCAAAAATAATAAATTTGAATGCTTTGTGTCCCTTTTCAAATAATATCTTCTTTAATATATAATTCTTATTAAAATAAGTTACACAGATGCATCATATGGTGCTTGATTAGGATAACGAGGTGTTGAGAGGGAAAAAATATTCCCATAAAATCTTAGAATAAACACCTTAAGGGTCAATCATGAGGACACGCATATAGGTAGATATATAAATATCTATATGTACTGATGTAAATATTTATTTATATATAGACTGCTATATCTAAATAGATGTGTCTACCATATTTTTTCCTTGATATGCAACTAGCTTGATCGTAATTATAAAGAGAACAAACATCCAGACTAAATTTTCCCTCATTTTCCTAAATGAGAAGGCTAGGAATTAAAACCTTTTGTTGGCTATAATATATTGCATAGCCTAAAGCAAGGAATTAATATAGGCAACAAAAGCTTTGAATTCATAGCCTCGTCAACCAATCAATTGAGGGAAAAATTTGTGTGGATGTTTGGTCTCTTGAATGCTGGATGGTTTTACGAATAGTTATTGTATGGTTTGTATCTGCTTGCAATACTTGTGATCGTAATTTTTTGTTTATCCAACTATTATAAAGTGTGAGATGAAATATTGGTATTGCTTTATACTATACTTAATGTAGGCGCAAATGTACATATAAATGAAACCATAAATGAAACAATATTACTAAAATTCACCTGCATACCAAAACCCACATAATACAATATGTAACGCTATCATTTTATTCTCTAAACAACCTAAAAATCCACAATGAATTTATTATTTTTACAAATCATTTTTTTTGTTTACTTAAAAGAAAAAAAACACCACATTTCCCTACTTACAGTTATATTCAATAATCACACTAGTTAGAAGCAAAGATAGAAATGATTCCCTATTTTTAGTAATAGATTCTACTTACTTTAGGTTGTCTTAACATACCTCTTACATTCCATCATGTCCAAAAAAAATTCCTCGCTCTTGATACCTATACCTACAAGGTCCACATGACTTGACACACACATAAGATCAAAGGTAGTTAACACATGAATACCAAGACAACTATATAAATCAATGGTACATGCAATATTGAAAGAAAAGAAAAGTCCCAAACAAGACTTCAAAGAACATTCTTAGGGGCCTGACCTAATGCCTCAGGGCCTCATCGCTTGATGGCCTTGCCTATGTATATATTTCGCAGAGGCACTATAGTTCACCCAATTGGACTCCAACCATCTCACCCATGGTTGAATGACAAAGGGATATAATTTCAAAGTAAAAACTATCAACTCCAATCACAAAACAGTAACACCTCTCCCATGGTAAAGTTAGGAACAATAGTTCAAGGTGAGGGATTGAGACTAGACTCACAAAGGATTTCTCAAGAGTTTTCCCAAAAAAAAAAGAGTTTTCTCCAGCTCATTTAACTTACCCTCACATGGTATAACCACTACATTAAAAAAAGGTGACTCGACCTCATTCATTCTCATAACACAATCATACTGATAATGAAAAAAAAAATCATTAGAGGACTCTTAAATCAATAGGACCCAGATTATAGGATTTAACATATCCCTAGTGTCACTAGTCCATACTATAACAATGGAAATACAATAGTTCTGTAGACACCTAAAAATGGTCTGGAGAATCTAATTAATTAAATACGGCTTATTTGATTAATTAATCTTAAATTCATCTACTTAGTAAATAAATAGAAATATTTATTTACATTAAGTTCATTATTAATTCTTCTATTTCTCTCCTAATTAAATAAACAAAATTAAAAACTCTGTTTTATTTAATTATTATCATTTTTATCATATTATTTCTCTCTTAATTAAATAAACGAAATTAAAAACTTTATTTTATTTAATTATTATCATTATTACTTCTTTTATATTTCTATCATAAATTAAATACACAACTTAAATAATTTGTGTTATTTAATTACCTCATCACATTTATTCTTAATTAAATAAAGATATTCTAAAAATCTTTTATTTAATTATCATTTTCCTTTTAATTTAATAAACAAACCATATAGTTTGATTTATTAAATTATTTATTCCCCTTTTGCTAAATTTAAATAAATTAAAATTATTTAAATTAATGCATAAATCATTTACCACTATTCACTCACCAATAAAATTAAATTTTCAAAATTTAATTAATTCCACTATCATTCACAGGAAGAGCTTCAGGGACAAACCTGCAGGAAGTTCTCTCAACCACCTTCCCTCTCATCTTGCCTAGTGTTTTCATGGGGAGAAACAATCCTCCATGATCAGCTCCATCTTCTCATCCCATGCCATTCAATTCTCCAGATTGAATCCTAGCCTCTTATCACGTATCCCTGTGCAAATGTGTTGCCGTGAAAGCTATAAATACAACTCTTTGGCTACAAGAAAAGGATCCCAACTTATGCAATCTTACTCTGCAGGTTTTCCAAAGCATCCAACATTCATTCAAGCATTCAAGCATTCAGCATTCATCCAGCATCCATCTAGCATTCATCTAGCATCCAACATTTGCAGTCATGGCTACAATCACAGTAGTTTTAATCATTTAATCATATAGGAAATATAATAGTTCAATTCTCATTCTCTAAGTGTCATTTCAATAGTCTAATTAGCTTCTAAAATCTGAGAGCAAAGTAGATTAGAGAGATCTTTAGAGTTAGAGAGCAATAGGATAGATTTATGAAGATTCTTAGTTTAAATTAACTTAACTTTCTTGAATCTTAGATGTAATGTTCTATTTAGAGGTGTAGAAGCATGTTTAGATTGTTTAAATCATTCCTACGCATACAAATTGGTGCCCACCATGGGGCATAACCCCATATTTTTCTTAATTTTTGAGAAAAATGTCTTACAGGTATTAGTTTTCACGAAACCGTGACTTTGTGCAGTGCACCAGTGGTCTGTTTCAGCACACCAGGTTTCTGTTGTAGCGCACCACATCACTGTTTCAGCACGCTGCATCACTGTTTCAGTGCGCCGCATTACTGTTTCAGCGCGCTGCGTCACTGTCCTTAAAATAATTTTTTATCTAGATCCGACGCGTCTGAGGCTAGATTTTGTTTTTTGTCTAATTTTTGATTAAAATTTACCAATCCTAGGATAGTAAATGGATAAAATTTATCAATCCTAGAATAGAAATGGATAAAAATTGATCAATCCTAGGATAGAAACTTCACAATTTCTTGTGGGATTAAAATTGATCATGCTTTTATGGAGCAATATCTCCATGTAGATTAACTAATTTGTCTTTTGGGTTTTAAAAAGAACAATTTCTTTGCTATGATTAGGTGATAGGTTTATGATCTCCCCTTTACTGGGTGCATCAGAATACCAGACTCACTTTTCTTTATGCATTTTTTAAAGATTTTTTAAAACCTTTAGACAAGCCTACCGTAGTGGGAAAAAGTACTCACCCTACGGGAATGACCTGAGTGGGGACAGCCAAAAGCCATGGTATTCCAACCCACTTAAAAATTTATGTGAATTTGAGGAAACCCTCTTTCAATGGAAGTGTGTAGGATAACCATCCCCAAAATATTTGTTTTAAAGATTGGGAGGTCTCTCGAGGGAGTTTATCCATTTGCCACTCTGAACGGAAACCCTATCTAAGAACCTAGAAATAGAAGCACGCTTGTCAGTTTCTAAACATTGTAATACTTGGCGGTGCAGGGGCGGGGAAGAATCTACCCTCAAGCACTCACCATATAATTGCCAAGGACTATTTGCTCAGGGGATCCAGTATCCACTTCCATCACGCTAAGTATGCACCTAGAAAAGACAAAAACACGGGCGCCCCCTAGGGGGTGACATGGCTGTGTGAGTCAATGCAATTCCAAGCTATGGGTCGTTCGAGTATATAACGATGAACTTTTGTCTCTAGGAGTGAGTCTATCTGAAGTGTCTTATCTGTTATAAACCAGTGAAAATCAAGAAGAATCATGCTTGATTCTTAAGAACATACACAATCTGTTTAGATTCTAGGATTTTTAAGTCAACCATTCTATTCTTGCTTGCTGTGTTTTCTCTCATTAAATTTAGATAAGATCATCACAAAAATTTTCAAAATCAAAACACTTGTGAAATTCTCATGATTCGAGATTGGGTATCCACCAAATTTGTCAAGAAATCTCTTGTCAAACGAATCAGAAAACCAAAGAAAACACTTACATACAAACAACTTATGAGAAAACAACGATTTTTATATCAAAGCAGGAAAGTTCTACTTCAACATAGGACTTTTATTCATATGTATCACGATTTCTCTAGAGGTTATACGGACAACTATGCTGTAGCTCCCTTAGATTCACAAGCATTTTATCAAAGAAGGGCTCTTAGGCAACACCACAATCACAGTCAAAGGATTCGTCTAGAATACATCCAACAACCAGCCATACAATACAATACCAGACCAAGTGAGTTTCATAGAATAAGATAGTTTTCTATCTTAACACATCATGGTTCTATTATAGTGCGTCACTGGTCTATTTTAGCATGTCACTGGTCTGTTCTAGTGCGCCACTTGTCTGTTTTAGCACGTCACTGGTCTATTCTAGTGCACCACTGGTCTATTTTAGCGCGTCACTGGTCTGTTCTAGCGTGCCACTAGTCTGTTTTAGCGCGTCACTAGTCTGTTCTAGCGCGTTAGGTCTCTGTTCTAGCACTTCACTTATCTGTTCTAGTGCACCACTGGTCTGTTTTAGCGCGTCACTAGTCTGTTCTAGTGCATAGGGTCTCTATTCTAGCATGTCACTGGTCTGTTCTAGCGCATCAGGTCTCTGTTCTAGCGTGTCACTGGTCTGTTCTAGCACATCCCATATATGTTTTAGCGCTTCATATCTTTGTTTTAACGCTCCAAAAAGTTAAAAAAATAGAGAGTTAGTAAGGAAATTTGTCAGTTTTCCCATATCGAAAACAAGGTTTTCATCAGTCCAAAATATTTTTTTCCATAGTCCAAAACACTTGAATCATACAAAAAGAAAACTTTACTATTACGCCTAGATCTTGAAACATCTTGCAAAGTGTCCTTATCACCAAATCTGAGATTTTGTGTCGAAGTTTCCCTATCAAGGATTTTATCATCCTTCCCTCACGAAACTAGACATGACTAAATCAGATTTTAAATCAAAAACCTTGACACTTATCTAATCAAAAATCCAAGATCAAAGTCTAGAGTAAAACTTTAATGTTTGTATGCCTATTTTCACATGATCAGCATATCAAAGACAACAACAAGAAGAAAACGAAAGAATAGTAGCCATGGCTGAAGAAAAACCTTGGGGATGATACAGTAACACTGGTCCTCTCACTAATTCACATGAGAAAGAAATAACTGTAGAAGAAATTGAGAAAGTTCAACAAGACCCTCATTTCCATAAATTTATGGAAAAGATGCTAGAGCAAGATATGGAAAAGTATCTTCTATTATTAGCTGACAAAGGTGCTAAGCTTCCTAAAGACTTTGATGTCAATCAACTCAAGGAAACAACCACACCTAAGACAACTAATATGGAAAACCCAAATCAAATAGATGCTTTGACAAAACAAATCCAACAATTACAATTATAGTTCCAAAATATCCAACAAGGGCCAACAAAAAGATATTCCTTACAAGACATTTGCCCTTATCCATTCGATCCAAGCATTAACATGATACCATTTCCACGGTATTGTGAATATCCAACGTACAACAAATACAATGGAAGAACCGATCCATTTGATCACGTACGGGAATTTCGGGCCATGAGCATAGAGTTCACACATGAGGACTCTTACTACGATTATTTCCAAGAAGCTTAGGAAACACTTGCATGGAGTGGTTTTCTAAATTGGAACCCGGGATCCAATATTTTGAAGAACTGATCAATAGGTTCATAACACACTTTTCATTCAACATCCAACATGGGGTGACCTTAAAAGAACTCTACAACACCAAACAAGCAAAGGGTGAAAAGTTTCTTTCCTTTCTCCAATGATGGAGAAGGCTATTTGCTAAATACCCTAGATCTATTCCTGAAGAGGAGAAGATAGAGATGTTCATTGATAACTTAGTAGATGACATGAATTATAGATTGGACTTACAATGTCCATCTACATTTGAACAAGTTATTGAAAAAGGGCTCAAAATCAAAGAGGCTCTAAACAAAAGAGGAATGATCAAACACTTCATTGAAGGCTCAAACAATAACAATTCCTCTAACAACAACAATGAAAAGCCAAGATTTTGGCAAAAGAACAAGAATACTGATACCATGATTGATACACACACATCTAAACCAGTATTCACCTTGACGCCAACCACTACAAACAAACAAAACAATGGTCTTAATGTCAAACAAAGTAGTGATCAAGGAAATAATCAAAACAGTGGAGAAACAAAAACCCAATCATTCCAACGACCATCCAATAAACAAAAATTCACGCCATTAGGACAATCATTGGAATCAGTCCTCAAAGAACTTTTAGATGAAAAACTCATTCAAGTACAAGAGGCTAGAAATTGGGACCCTCAAGTCAAACCATTATGGTGGAATGACTTACATTACTGTCACTACCATCAAAATAAAGGCCACATAACTGAAAATTGTTGGCAGTTAAAACATGCGGTACAAGACCTCATAGATGAAAAGAAAGTATTTGTAGAGGGACACCAAATAAACAAAGATCATACAATGTTCAAATATCCTCTACCCAATTATCAAAAGGGAGAATCCTCTTCCGCAAACACCAAAGGTAAGAATGTCGGTTATGTTTATGACACAACGATCCTTTGTTTTTCTGCTACCAAGAGGGATGAAGAGTTATGTAACCAAATCAATTTGAACAATGACATTACATCTACCAATTTGGTACAACATATGGACAAATGTGAAAACTAAATTAACGTAATCACACTCAAAGGGAAACAAGAGTACCAACCGGTTAATGACACGACAAGGGCATATTTGGATGTGTGTCAGTTCCAAGCTATGGTGGGACATCTATCTGCACCTCATTGCCTTTCATTTTTCAAACATGATGATGTATCACTCACCCATCCACATAATTCTGCCCTTCACATTGAAGTCCTCATCCATAAACACCATGTAAAGCATGTCCTGATAGATGGAGGGGCTGGTTTAAATATTTGTATCTTAAAGCTGATTCGTGCACTAGGATACTCAGATGAAGCCATTGATACAAGAAGAAAAATCACAATCAAAGCATATGATGAAGAAGAAAGGTCCTCTAAAGGGTTGATCATATTACCCATTCAAGTGGGACCTATTGTCCAAAAAGTGGTTTGCCAAGTCTTAGATAGGGAACTAACATACAACATACTATTGGGACGCCCTTGGATCCATGATTAGCAAGCAGTACCTTCCACCTATCGTCAATGCCTAAAATTTCCCGTCAATGGATAGGAGGTAACAATCACAGCAGACTATAATGACACACAAGCTTGTCATACATTGAAAACATCTCAGGATACATTCATACCTCACAATAGAGAAATTAGCACATCAGATGGTGAGCAACAGCAGAACTTCATATCAAAGTGGCTTCCAAAACAACAAAAATCACAAGAGATCAGGATGGCACAATCTAACCCTTCAAATGTTGAAGCACAATTGGCTCCACTCTCACATCAATTCACTAAGGAAGTATAGATAAGTGACAAAGGAATAAGTGAATATGGTGTTGGACACTCTTTCCATCTATCACAGATGTTACCCTCCTTACAAATGTATGGACAGCCATCTACAATCTCCCAAAATTCAGCACAACCTACAATGACATTAGATGGTAGATTTGTAAGAGCAGGAAATTTAGATGAAGAATCAGAAGATAAGGCTATTCTAAATTGGATTTATAGGGATGAGGAAGCTTCCACTTCCACGAGTAATATCATATAGACAAATCAATATGGAAAGGGAAAAACTATTCTGGAGAAGATGGGATATTCAGGACAGGGACCTCTTGGGTTAAGGAAACAAGGCATAACAGAACCAATCCAACCACTCACACTCCAACATAAGGATAAAACTGGACTAGGATATGCAGCAGAACAAGGATCTCTTGACCAAGGGAAACAAAGTATAACAGACCCAATCCAAGTCCTCACAATTCAGCAAAATGGTAGAACTAGACTAGGATACACAGAAGAAGCAAGAGCAGAAATCACCAATAAAACTATGGAGCGTATTCTTCAAATGAGAGATAATTCTGAAATAGATTCAAATGAATATGAGTGGGACAACTTATCAGATGTTTCCTATGAAGATATTCAGATCGACATTATCAAAAAGTATACCCCCAAACGTGAGGAGGGTCAAAGCTCGAGTTTTAATCCTATTGTCTTTGAAACACAAAATTTTGATGACTCAAGTGAAGATGAATAGACATCGATTTAGATAAATGATGTGGAAGAAAACACCATTGTAGGCCTTGACATAACCACTAACAACCTAGACAACATTTCCGTCTGAGCTTTCACAATCGCTGACCTCAACCCATCTAATGATTCATTGCCTTTACTACATCCCAAGCTTATCGAGTGGGAACCCCAACACCCCATCAATCTCCCTATTTTTGACAATGATTTCGCTATTATTAACTACCTTTGCTGTAAGGAATCTGATACTTGTTCTACCAATGCTTCTTTTAACGATGCTTTCAGGTAGGAGGATGCCAAGCCTTCCAGTTGCAAAACTATGGAAATAAAAAATGGATCTAATGGTGAAAACCATTCTATGGCAGTATTTGATCCTAAAATAGTAAAAACAAAGAACGCATCCAATGGTGAAAACCTCATTGAGGCACAAAAGGATGGAAGGTTTGACATCCTCCCACAACATTACCATGAAAGATCATTAGTGTTGATAGAACCCACACAGTCTATTGATATTGGCACAACAGAGAAAGTAAGGATACTACACCTGGCAGCATCCATGACAGATGCAGAAAAGCTAGATTTTATTAAATTCTTTGAAGAACGATGCATCAATTTTGATTGGTCATACTCTGACATGCCAAGCTTAGACACAGATCTCATTATGCATCACTTATCCTTACCAGCTGGCACTAAACCAATAAAACAAAAACTGAGAAAAATGCATCCACATGTTGCATTATTGGTAAAAAATGATTTGAAGAAACTACTAGATGCTAGATTTATCAGATCCATTGATTATGCTGAATGGATATCCAGCATTGTACCTATTTCAAAACTAGATCACACCATCAGAATATGTACTGATTTCCAGGATTTAAATAAAGCATGTCCAAAGGATGATTTTCCTTTGCCAAACATAGACATGATTGTAGATTTAACAGCTAGCCATCAAATGCTATCACTCATGGATGGATTTTCAAGATACACTCAAATCAAAATAGCTCCTGAAGACCAAGAAAAGACAACATTTACATGTCCATGGGACACCTTTTGCTAGAACGTCATGCCTTTTGGGTTAAAGAATGCAGGAGCTACATACTAGCAAGCTATGACAACAATCTTCCATGACATGATGCACACCTTCATGGAGGACTATGTGGATGACATCTTAGCCAAATCTTACACCAGAGAAGGACATCTTGAGATACTCGACAAAATATTTGACAGGTTGGAGAAATTTAAAGTCAGATTAAATCCCAAGAAATGTGCCTTTGGAGTAACATCAGCAAAACTCCTTGGATACATAGTTTCTACAAAGGAATTGAAGTAGATCCAACAAAAGTTAAAGCCATTATGGAAATGCCACCTCCTAAGAATATCAGTACATTAAGATCTCTACAAGGTCAACTACAGTCCATCAGAAGATTCATCTCTCAACTAGCAGATCGGTGTCATCCATTCAACCATCTTTTGCATAAAAATGTGTCTTTTAAATGGGACAAACAGTGTGAGAGTACTTTCAGTCAAATCAAGCATTATTTGATGACACCACCAATCTTGGTGCCACCCAGTGAAGACAAGCCATTGTTGCTATATATTGCAACAACATATATCTCTTTAGGATCCTTGCTAGCACAAGAGGATAGAGAAGGAAAGGAACAAGCAATATACTATATTAGCAGAAAACTCAATGGACATGAAGTAAAGTACACCTTCATTGAAAAATCATGCTTAGCAGTAGTATTTGCAACACAAAAATTGCGACACTATATGCTATCTCACACTGTCAAGCTCATTGCAAAAATTGATCCCCTCAAGTATTTACTGAGCAAAGCAGCTTTAACAGGAAGGTTGGCAAAGTGGGTCATGCTCCTCTGTGAGTTTGGCATTTAGTATGTTGAAAGGCGAGCTATCAAAGGACAAGTCATCGCCGACCAATTAGCAGAAGCTCCATTATCAGACTGTCATCCTATGACCATGGAATTTCCTGATGCAAATATCCTCAACATTACAACACAACCATGGCAACTCTACTTCGATGGATCCTACACACAACATGGATCAGGGGCAGGAATTTTATTTGTCACACCTCTTGGGCACACAATTCCACGATCTTACAGGCTTACCTTCCGTTGCACTAACAATGTTGTAGAATATGAAGCTTTGATCCTTGGAATTAAAGTGGCTATTGACTGGAAAATCACAGAACTACAGGTGTATGGAGACTCTCAGTTAATCATCTATCAAGTCAACAATGATTACCAAACCAAGGATGACACACTGATTTTATACAAGAGACTGGTAGATGATCTAAAGAAATACTTCATAGATATCAAATTTGAGCAGATACCAAGATCAGAGAATAAAGCAGCATATGCCATGGCCACAATAGCATCGCTTCTACAAATGCCTGAAACACAAGATCGTTATCGATTTATTGTGGAACAAGTGTCAAATCCTGCATACGCAAACCCCAAATCCCAAACCATAAGCATGTTGGATAGTGCCCAATCTTCCATTTATGGGGACATTTATACTTATCTAAAAGATAATATCTTACAACCAAATCTTTCTCTCAACCAAAAGCACAACTTCATATGCCAATCCGCCAAACATACCATTATTGTTGACACCCTTATCATCGAGGCCTAGATGGTACTCTTTTGTGTTGTTTAGAACATAACGAATCCGCTTCTACTCTACATGAGGTCCATGAAGGAATTTGTGGTACACATTCAAGTGGATTATCCTTAGCCAAGAAACTCCTTCGTTTGGGGTATTACTAGCCACACATGGAGCAAGAATCTTATAAGTTTGTTAAGAGATGTCAAATATGTCAGATTCATGGCAATCTTATACATGCACCAGCATAGGAGCTCCATCCATTCACAACTACATGGCCTTTCTGTCAGTGGGGATTGGACTTGGTAGGGAAAATTAACCCATCTTCATCTAATGGACATAAGTTCATTATCACCGCAACAAAATATTTTATAAAATGGGTGGAGGCAGTTCCCTTAACCACAATCACTAGGAAACAAATATCATCTTTCATACTTAATTATCTCATTTGTAGATATGGGATACCCCAGTCAATCATCATAGATAATGGCAAGCCTTTCAAGAACCAAGACATCCAAGAGTTGTGTGAAAGATTCCACATCCAAAATCACTTTTCAACCCAGTATTACCCTCAAGGTAACGGATAGGCAGAAGCTTCAAACAAAACAATCCTAAAGATTCTCAAGAAGACTGTAAATGAGGTAGGGCGTGATTGGCACATTCAGCTTAACCCTACTCCTTGGGCTTACAGGACTAGGATCAGAACACCAACAGGAGCTACACCATATGCTCTTGTCTATGGATCAGAAGCAATATTACCTATCGAGGTATAAATTTCATCCCTTCGAGTTTCACTAAAGGGACTCATTTCAGATGAAGATTATAGGATCTCTAGACTTCAAGAATTAGAGCTACTTAATGAACATCAACAACAAGCTATCAATCATTTGATAGCCTATCAACAAAAAATGTCTAGGAACTATAATCATAGGGTTAAGCCTAGAGTCTTCCAGATCGGAGACTTGGTCCTATGGGAAAACCCTAGAAATCAAGCAGACAGAGAAAAGAAGGGAAAGTTTGAACCTAACTAGATAGGACCTTATGTCATTATCTCAGTCTATGGATCAGGAGCATACCGACTGTCTACACCAGAAGGAGACATGTTGGAGGAACCCATGAACAACATTCATCTCAGGTGATTCTACACTTGAGGATACCTAGTGCATAGTCAGTAGGGTTGTCTTGATGAAAACCTAAAAAAAGCAGGCGTCATGATGACAGAAAAAGAAAAAAGGATAAAATAAAAAGAAAAAAATACAAAAGAAAAAGAAAGAGGACACAATAAAAACAAGTGATGAAAACCTGGCAAACAGGCGCTACTTGTGATTTTCACCAGCTCTTCTATCTATTTAGATACAGTCTTGTCACGATTGTTTCCTTTCTATCATTTTCGTTTATCATTTGGGATAATCATTATCATTATCCATATCATAGCAGAGATATCATGTTTTACCCTAGCTTGGGGGCAACATCCTAGTGTTATTTGGTACAATGGACTTTCAGCTTAAATGGAAAGGCAATCAAACATGACAACACTAGGTGACGATACTTGAAAAGTAATACAAAAACATCACAAAATTCATCGAAATCCAAAAACATCAGAAAATCCATCAAAATCCAAAAACATCATAAAATCCATCAAAATCCAAAAACATCAGAAAATCCACCAAAATCCAAAAACATCATAAAATCCATCAAAATCCAAAAACATCATAAAATCCATCAAAATCCAAAAACATCAGAAAATCCATCAAAATCCAAAAACATCAGAAAATCCATCAAAATCCAAAAACATCAAAAAATCAATCAAAATCCAAAAGCATCAAAAAATCCATCAAAATCCAAAAACATCATAAAATCAAAATCCAAATACATCAAAAAATCAGAAAATCCATGCAAAAACATTGATAAAATTGAAAACACAAAAATAGAGTCTACATCAGTTAGAAAGTGGAGTCTATGTCAGTCGAACTACGTGGTCTCTACATGTATAACATAGGCAAGACTAATCTTTGATCAGTCCCTGAGACCCCTAGGATAGATCTTTAGGTTACATCATTTGGTCGAACATCTGAGAATATCATGCAAACATCAACACATACATTTCAACATCGATGATCTAATCTGAATAATGATTTGAAAATACATTAAATAGAATTTGAATTGTTGTGATTTTTATTTTTATCATTTTCTTATCATTTCTTTGGAGCTACTCAATGATGTATTGAACTAGAGAAGCAAGGAAGGAGAATGATACTTTTCTTTGTTTGCTGTTTGTGAGTTAGTCATTATTATTTTGTGAATTGTTGCGGGAAGTGCTCTACAAAGTATCATGGATGACATTCTGATTCACTTAAGAAAATGATTAATTATTGTTTGTTTATGCAAGAAATGCTCAATTCATCATTGGTCTATCTTATACCTTGATGCTTGTGTTCACTTGCAATATCAAAAATCATGAAAGAAATACTCAGGTCATCATTGGTCTATCTCATATCATTGATGCTTGTATTCACTTTCAACATTTTTAAAGCTTGGTGATGATACAAAGCAAAATCAAAAGATTGTTGAAATGACACTTAGATTTGCATGGTAAAATAGATTTGCATGATAAAATAGATTGCATCCATATTAGTCTTGCATATGCATTTATAGATTTTTTCAAAGCTACCAATTTCAATCTCAAAAGCTACACGTATTCCCTCTCTGCATCATATCACTATCTCTTCAATATTTCTTAGGATATCATCTCTTTCTTAATCATTTTCTTTCATTTCAATCATCTCAAATTCCATCCAATCTTAATCTATTAAGTCTAGCACAAATCATTTAATCACATCCTTGGTTTTGTTCCCAACCTTGTTACAAGCCTTTATCCAATCATTATCATCATCATCATCATCATCATCATCATCATCATCATCATCATCATCATCATCATCATCATCGGTATGTATCCTTCCCTATCATTTTGTGTTGTTTCAAGATGTATCCTTCCTTCATCAACAACACTCTTATCATCATCATCAATCAATCTTGGCTTGCAACTTGACTGGGGCAACATCATGTTTATCCTTGAATCCATTTGTGCTTACTTACTTTTCATCTTCTCCTTTCATTATCTCTTCCTCATCCCATCCCCTATTCTATTCATCATTTTGCATCATCAAGTCCTAGTACATTAATCAATCTTATATTGGGGCAGATCATATCAATCAAAGAAGTCAAACCACATTGCCTAATCAAATCTAAATCAGCTTTGATGAGACTTTGATCAAATCTTGTGAGCATCTATCATTGATCATCGCCTATCATGAGGTCAATTATCAATCAATCATTGATCCTCGCCTATCATGAGGTCAATCAATCATCAATCAATCATTGAATCTCACCTATCATGAGATCAATAATCTTCTAATCTATCAAGATCAACAATCAGCTGACGTGATCATCAATCATCATCATAATCAACTAGAGGAATCAGTATTTCTTTATCGGGAGATAAATTGTTTCATCATTGTTTCTTCATCAAATCATCATCAAATCATCAAATCATCATAATTTTTTTTGAAAAATCATAAAAAAAATTCAAAATTCATCAATTTATCTCCCGTGGGGGCATATATCACTATCATTTCAAAATTCAACATCTGGGGAAAATCAGGGGCATATTTTAAACTCCTCGTCAATACTGGCAGCTGAGGCAAAATCATTCTTTGAAGCAATGCGTAAACACATCACTTCAAAGAGGGGAAAAATGTAGACACCTAAAAATGGTCTAGAGAATCTAATTAATTAAATACGACTTATTTGATTAATTAATCTTAAATTCATCTACTTAGTAAATAAATAGAAATATTTATTTATATTAAGTTCATTATTAATTCTTCTATTTTTCTCCTAATTAAATAAACAAAATTAAAAACTTTGTTTTATTTAATTATTATCATTTTTATCGTATTATTTCTCTCTTAATTAAATAAATGAAATTAAACACTTTGTTTTATTTAATTATTATCATTATTACTTTTTTTATATTTCTATCATAAATTAAATACACAACTTAAATAATTTGTGTTATTTAATTACCTCATCACATTTCTTCTTAATTAAATAAAGATATTCTAAAAATCTTTTATTTAATTATCATTTTCCTTTTAATTTAATAAACAAACCCTATAGTTTGATTTATTAAATTATTTATTCCCCTTTTGCTAAATTTAAATAAATTTAAATTATTTAAATTAATGCATAAATCATTTACCACTATTCACTGACCAATAAAATTAAATTTTCAAAATTTAATTAATTCCACTGTCATTCACGAGAAGAGCTTCGAGGACAAACCTGTAGGAAGTTCTCTCAACCACCTTCCCTCTCATCTTTCCTGGTGTTTTCATGGGGAGAAACAATCCTCCATGATTAGCTCCATCTTCTCATCCCATGCCATTCAATTCTCCAGATTGAATCCCAGCCTCTTATCCCGTATCCCTGTGCAAATGTGCTACCGTGAAAGCTATAAATATAGCTCTTTGGCTACAAGAAAAGGATCCCAACTTATGCAATCTTACTCTGTAGGTTTTCCAAAGCATCCAACATTCATTCAAGCATTCAAGCATTCAACATTCGTCCAGCATCCATCCAGCATTCATCTAGCATCCAGCATTTGCAGTCATGGCTGCAATCACAGTAGTTTTAATCATTTAATCATATAGGAAATAGAATAGTTCAATTCTCATTCTCTAAGTGTCATTTCAATAGTCTAATTAGCTTCTAAAATCCAAGAGCAAAGTAGATTAGAGAGTTCTTTAGAGTTAGAGAGCAATAGGATAAATTTCTAAAGATTCTTAGTTTAAATTAGCTTAACTTTCTTGAATCTTAGATGCAATGTCCTATTTAGAGGTGTAGAAGCATGTTTAGATTGTTTAACTCATTCCTACATACACAAGTTCAAGGTTAAATATTATGGCTAAACCTAGACAAAACACACAACTACCATGAACCATTAGAGATGATTTTTCTCAACTTAGCTTGACCCAGTGCACACAAGGTGCCAAAAGAATCCACACATTCCAAAGCAATTTATAATGGTTGAACCATACCCCTAATACATATTTCTTTGAATTAATAAAATAGAACGAGGTAATAAAAGAAATTACATCATATAATCCAATTTTAATAACTCATGACAATATGTAAGGATTGGCATCATATTCTCATAACAAATATGACACTAAAAAAAAAATATAACTATAAATTGACTAGATTTGTAAATATTTCACTTCCCTCCTTAATGAACACTTTAATGTTTAAGTTATCAACAAAGTCTATTCCCTATAAATAGGATATCATCATGCAAATTTATTGATATAAGAAATTTTTATTGACTAATCATGTTATGCATATTAAGAGATAATAACCATTAAATTTGAGAACACTAGCATAGGTGGAAACTAATTATGTAGAAAACATAAACAATACTCAAGCACAAACACTATAATTCTATAACAATCTACTATCTTAATTATTGAAGCATATCTAATTAAGAAACAAAATTTGATAATAAATTTGATCATAACAACTTTTAGCTTGCTAATCACCACAAAATATATGATACTAAAATAGTGATAACTTTCACAATACTAAACTAAATTTTAAACTTTACTATATTTTGGAAAGCGGAAAGACTAAAGATTAAAACCCAGAAATTGTTTAGCGTAAATCTCAAATATGTGCGAGCAATTTTTTCTACAACATAACACTCTAAATTATCCAAAAAAACATTTGAGAACATAATAATGCCCTAAAACCATAATTCTAATTTCAAATTTTAATTAAATAGACTTTTATTTAGGTTAATAAATATTATTCTTTAATAATACTTATTCACCCCATATAGGAGTTGATTACATTATTTTAATGTTTAAAGTGTATTTCTATCTTTCTATGGGTAATTGATAGTAAGAATCATGCAACACAATCTCTATAATACCTGAGTACAACATTATTCTCTTCATGGTTAAAATTACAATATGTTTGAATAGCTGAAAAAGGTTGTGAAAGCACATATAAAATCTATTTGCATACATGCAAAATATTAAATCATAGAAATGGCAGACAAACTACAAGATAAGTATGAATGGTTTTCTTAAAAGGTTCAAGAAAATCTTCAGCAAAAACAATTGGCAGTGAAAACCCAATTTCCATAAGTTTTACTAAAATAGAAAAAATAAAATAACTTCTAGAACAAGAGTAACCACTCATAAAAGCATAATTAGAAGCATATTTTTATCCAAAAATTTATGCTAAAAATAAATTAGTAGACAAGCATGAAGAATTATGAACTCATCTTTATGTGATCTAATTGACTAAACACATCAATAAACTAACATCTTATGGAATACAATTATTATTTTTCACCATTTTATAATGAATGAAAACATAAATAATAATTTATAATCATTCAACAAATCATACTATGGATCAAATAACATGCAGATTGAAACTATAAATCATCTACTATTTATTTTCATTTGAATAATTATTGGGAAGACTAACAAGTATGTCAGTTGAAATATTAACACCCTCTCTTGATACTATGAACAATCTAAGTTTAGTATCTTTAAGTTCTTATTAAGATTGAAATCTAGATGTCTAAAATAAAGTACAGTAATATTGATGTTAGATTTACAAGTATAAATTGAATGATTTTACCATTGGTGTAATAGTATCAAATGCAATGTCTTCCAAAAATAAAATAATTGCATTAACTCCTTCAGGAAGAAAAATATACAAACATTACTTGACAAGATGATGCAGGAGCATCCAGTGGTGTGAGGGAAATCTTGCATCACCCAAAAAGATGCTTTCCATTTATGTTCCTATTGTTTTCTTTTTGTTGATGTTTTTTGCATTTCTAGATACCCTTTTCGTCGAGTAAGAGTTTCCAACTTTCAGAATTGCTTTTCTGCTTTTTTTGCTTAATTGATATTTTTAGCAGGTGGGAATTTTAAGGCGTAGGAAGACATAAATTTATGGGAAGGTTCACGATGGAAAAATAAGCACTCTTATGAAAGAATTAGGTCAAGATCATTCATGGTTTGAAAGTTATTAAAGTTCCAGTTTCTACTTATTGCCCTGAAAAACCTTCCAAGTCTAGTTTGAGGTGCTTAACAGTCCCGTATGGGCCCAAAAATCATCAGAACTAGAAAAGCCAATTCTTGGCGTGTTCTTCACTCCTAGACCTTTCCAACGGTGCAAACGGTTCAAAAAATAGAGTCCCGGATCAAAAGTTATGGCTTCTGGAAGTTGGCCGATTTTTGGAAAATTGCCAATTTTCGAATTGGGACTTAGTTTTTGAATTTCAAATTGTAATTTTGGTGCCAAACTGTCAAAAATATTATCTCGAATTTTTTTTTTAGTAACAAACAGAAAGGGGTCTATTTATGGGCTAGTTTCTGATTTTTGAGTAACTTTTTGGGGAAAGAATTTCACATGCTGTGAAAGGGGAATTGGGGTAATTTTCTGTAAGTCTGCAATTTGCATGTATCACAGAGCTCGAGGATTTGTGATCCTCTACATTTAAGAGTTCCATATTTATGAATAAAATATTATTCTCTATTTTGTGAGTGTTATTTTGTGTCTCGGGTTTGCTCACTTGTCACAAGAGTCCACTGAAATAAACAACAACATTACAATTTTGATTGCCAAATAGCAAAAGAAGAAACCAAAACATTGAGGTATCAATCTAAAACTTAGCTTTACTTGATTTTGGTTAGATTCATCTCATTCATCCCTAGCTATAGAGAATTGCTAGAAAATCATATTTTGATAGTCTTATGAAATGAAAAACAACAATTCCATTTATAACATATCAACATCTTTGGCTTATACAACTTCTCAAATAACAAAAAGACATGTCATGACTAGATGCCTAAAGGAAAGTTTTATACTTACCATTTACAAATAGGCACAAAAATGTTACCATAAATTTTAACCAAGAGATAACTTGGGACGTCAAGATTATTCCATGTTAATAATGTTGCTCAAGACCAAGGGAAAAATGTGTAGGGTAGATGATCAAAACATTGGACAGAAATTTAACTTCCATCTTTGTGTAGGCATTGAAAATGCAAGTGCGGTGGTCAACATGTAAGCATAATTCAAAAGCATACCCTCGACACTCAACTCCCTTTATTAAAAAGGATTTTAAAACTTTGAAGAAATTACAATGACAGGTGTAAGGAAAAATATTCTGCAATCCTTTTCCAGCATAAAAGATTGTGCTTTCTGCCACCTCCAGAAGTTGCAACTACCCTGGCAGATATGCATGCAAAATGTGGATGCAAAGAAATGGCATGTGGACTAGCAAATTATCCAGTGAAAAGACATATTCCTAAATCCCTTTCAAAATGGCTGAAAAAATACATTATAATGAAAATGTGAATCTACTAGCATTAATATTTAATTTTACCATTATTAAATATGAAATGTGAATTATTAAATTTAACTGTATTATTATATTTTAAATTACCTTCATTAATATTAAATTTAACTTTATTGTCATTAATTCATTTATAATATAAATTTGATTAACTTAATGAAATTTCAATAATATAAGTAAATTTTTTAGAATAATCAGAGGAAGAGTAACTAACATACTATATATATGTATTTTATATAATAGAGCTTTGTGTGATTAATATTAATTATTTATAAATACTATTATAGTTCATGATTCAATTACATGTCCAAATCAATTAATTTAACCATATAAGTGCATGTGATTGATTAAGTTATTCAAATGATCAATCTTACAATAATTATATCATGATTCTTCCTTGATTTATTAAATTACCTTGCCGACATGTTAGTTTTAAATAACATAAAATCATTTTCTTTAAAAGAAAGTATAGAAATATAATATAATAGATATTCAATCTTTATACAAATGGGTAAATTCATTTACCCTCAATCACTTATAGATTATAATTAATTATATACACCACCCCTTTAATCTTTATTTATTTATTAATTTATCATTACATTATAAATTCATTTTATTATCAACTATTATTATTATATACATTTATATATATCTATATACTTACTTATCAAAGTATACCCCAATTTTTAACAATTTTTTTTTTAAATGCATAAGATATTCAAGACTTCATATCAGACACTTAAATTAATTTAGATAAAATAAATATCAATTAATCACCTAACCATTCACCAGGGTCAAAATGTAAAACCTCACATAACACAACTGGCCAACCTAACATATTGGCAAGGTATCAACCCAAAACTCATCCTTCATCTTCAGGTTCTTTAGCTAAACTACCTGTGCATCCAACGTGAGAGTGGAGGGGCACTACATCCTCCCCCCTAAGGTTTTATTTACTCTTGGAAGTTGCAAGGTTAAAATTAAGCATACACGATTATTGACAATATCAAAAAAATCAAGCAACCAAAACCAACAAATATAGGACCAGATACAAGTAGGACTTCAAACATTAACTAGACCATCAAGTAACAATGATTACATCATAAACATCATATATCTATCACTAACTAGATGCACAATGAGCATAGTAAAATTAATCCAAACACACAACTAACTCCATATATACATCATAAAATAACCATCAATCAATAATGTCATGATAATCAAAGTTAGATAAATTGTCATCCAAACCAATCTAGAATGGTAAAACAAGCATCAATAAGGTCTCAAGAATCTAAGTACTATTTCCATGATTAATATACATTCTTCACATACACACAAACTCACATCACAAGGGTACGCAAGGGTCCATCTAGACACTAGAAAGCAACATACTAATCCATGATACAAAATCCATGATCCAAGAGCCAATATCCATCTCACATAATCCATACCTCACACTTAGTGGATTGATGTTGTTAGGCCACACACACATGGTGAAACCATCCAAGCAAGAACACAATGACCTATCTCTTGTTGTATAAGGTGGTTAGCCTCCAAGAGATAGTCATCAGACATAGGTGGGTAGTGGGTCTTAGCTGTATATTAGCCTCACATACCCCATCCTAAAGGTTCCCTGCATCTACTTCCTCATATACACTCACCATGTCCACCTCATATTTCCTTGGAGAGGAATAAAAATATGAAACATTGTTGACCTCAAAAACAATAAGGATACACTAGTTTAGTCACCAAAGTCATAAATAAACATCAAATAAGATTCAATTTCAGCAATAAAGCAAGAAATGTGTGTAATTTCAACACTAAATCAAATGTAACCATGAGGGCTATGAGTAAATAAGATCAAAAAGTGTGGCTAAACCATTACAATCAAACATGAACAAAATTTAGGCCTTCATAGTCACTCAAAAATCATCAGTAATCATATAGGAAGTCTTCAATCTTTGAAATTGCACTGTACAACACTACATGAATAGATACTAGACACCAAATGAGGAAGGAGGGAACATCGCTAGGCTATAACAATAGCCCTCATGTGGTGTAGAGTGCGCACACAATCCACATGTCTCAGAGGTAGCACCAAAGAAGGCATGCATTGGTGGTATGCCGGATGGCAATATGTTTGTGGCTTAGCGAAAGTAGCCATGCGCAGAACACACCCTACATAGTGATACCTCATGGAGAAGGCACACATAGGTACTCATTGTAGCTAGAGGTATACATGGCTAGGACATACCCATATGCTAACCAACCCAAACACTATCAAATGAAACCATGGGTATCCCTCTATAAGTGTGTGAGGCCCCATTATGATCATCACACAAGTAGGCTATCATAACATAATCTCATAGTGCACCTTCATGTGTCTATGCACATGGAATCATGTCCTTGAGCTTAGCTCACTACCATTAGTAACATGACATCATCACTAGCACTGTGTCAGAATATCAGTGAGGTGTGGCATCATATTTATTGCATCATGTCAGAACATGTGTAGATACGGTATACACATATGTGTCTATCAATATGGGGCTATTCGAGCTTCACCTCTCATACAAACAAGGTTAACTTGCTAATGCCAGATCAATGCACCTAAAGGTAACCACACAATGCAAGCTCAACTTCCTTATGAACGGCCATGCATATACTAACAACCAATGCTGATGTACTTAAAATTGTGGGGATTAGGCTAGCACATATGGATCAAGTACCCTGATCCATCATAAGGGAAAGCAGTGAGTACATTTCCTCAGGATGGGTTGAGTTGAAACCACTCTACATTGCAATATACGTATGCTACACACTCCGCCAAAGGAACTTTGTGGCTACTACTACCCCTTCATGGATTGAGGGGCTAGAGAACCAAAAGAAAAGAATCTATGAAACTATCTTTTGGCTACTCTTATATATATGAATTTTAACTACATGTGGGTTGGCCCTCAATCAGGTAACAAATATGCAAATACACATAGTGGTATGGTTAATCCCACACCTAAACTACAAAATTTTTCCTCATGGATGGGTACATAGTATCACCATCCCATGGGCACACCAAGCAAGTACAGGGTATTCACAACACTCAACAATGCATAGTTACTAGTTTCTAACATTTATAGGGGTAAATTCACATACACAATTCCCATAAGTACATTTATTTCTATAACCAATGTGATCATGTAATTACATATTACCCATAACCCTTTATCAACTTTTCTTTCAATCCACTCTTTTCCATATATCACATGATGCTAAATATCAATGTCATGATCCTCATGACCACTTAACAAATTCACATAAGACTAATCAACTCTTACAATATACACTAATCAATCATTTTAAGTCATACAAAGTAACATTACATATTACTTAACATAGTACTGGTATGGGATGATCACATTTATGAGGAGGAATATTTTCTAGAAGCAACATCATAACTTAAAAAAAAAAAAATTATTCTTCACACATGAAAAAATCCACCTCAAAATAGCACCATTCTTTAATAACTAGATAATTCTTTTCACTCAAAATATAGCTGAATACCAAATACACCTTTATTAAGAAGATCGTGAAAATTCATCAACATTATTCTTTTCATTCTAATCCTCTTGTACATTCACACCTTTTCGAAGTTCAAGTAGGGAAAGAGAGATAACATCATTACAAGACATGTAAAATTGATAAAACACACATTTCTTCAAGTAGGTAGATCTTTTACCAAGGTAAAGGCATTCATCAACTAAGAGTATGAAAGAATGGTTTTAATTTTCTTAAAAACTAATTTTAGAATGCAATGCATCTACCTAATCCTTCATTTAACACTTATTCTATTACATCGTAAACTAATCTATTATTTCATGCAATCTTCTATTTTTATCCATGCCAATGACATCCTAAACAATGTACTTACTTTTCATCAAGCAGTATGTAATGCTCACCATGAAACCCTAGAGAATGTTACAAACATAATGAAAGCGAACAAATTTTTTTTTTAAAACCTTAATTAAACAAGTAAAGTGAACTACACTAACAAATACATTCTCTAAGGTATGTGACAATGCTTACTTACAAACCCCATAACTAACAAAAGTTACTAAACATAACATAATATTATTCCTCATGAATTAAAGATCATACATCTATAACATTAAAATACATCACATAAAATATAAAGTACAATAACGATCCATTCATACATTGCATCCATTCAATATTCAATTACAACTCTCATTTCCAAGTGAGATAGATTATACAAAAGTGTTACAATTACAAATTACAAAGATTCTCCTCAAACACAATTAAGGAGTGATACAATTATGAATTACAAAGTATCAAATAGATACAAGAGAGAACATGATAGAAATACAAATTCATTGGTACACATGAGCCTTCCAATCATGAAGTACTCATCATCACAAACAAGAATTGGGGACCCAACGGTGTAAGGTGCACACTCCACCCAACTATGTGGTACCCAAAGGACCAACCCCCATGCTAGGAGATAGTAAAAGAGCTTCCTAGGAAAAACCTACAACCTCTAGACATAGGAAAAAATAATAATAAACTACACAAGTGCAAACTTACAAAATGGTTACAATGCTTCCAAATAGAAATGATCAACAACACAAAATGACAAACTAACTCACGTTTGTCATAGGAGTAGTGTCATCATAAATTTGCATGGGTTGCCTTGGCGTATCTTCCTAGGCTCCGACCCCCATCTTGGGTTACCCTGGTGACCTCTTACGATACCCGGCCCGACATGCAATCCAATGTAGAATCAATTATTTTTCCAAGAAACAAGATATCGATCATGCCATTCCAGGCCTTCTCATCTCATCCCAAGTCTTTACTAGCCCTTGAGTCCATGAGCGATGCATTAAGAAAAGTTAAGTGTTTAATTACCCTTTTTCCCCTAACATATTTATATAATTTTCACTGATTAACTAACTCTGCATGTGTTACCCTAACACCACTTTATGTGTCAGCCCTCATGATAGGCCACTCCCTTATTAACAACCTAAGGGATCAATTCCACTAACATAGGGTAAACCAGGTGCACATAACCAATTACATAAAACAACTTATTAACAAAGTACAACATGACTTGTTCATAGAATCAAGTAACCATACTTGATAAAATACCATGTACACTATCCAACATGAGTTACAATCCCCATCTCAAGAAAACACATCTAGAAATCTAACATAAACAAATAACTCCATCTTCCCAACATCAAGAATGAGAGAGATAACATAACGAAAATACAATTTGACAATTTAATAACCTACTTTAGGATTTCCTAAATCCAAGCAAATCAATGACATATTGCATGTAATCAATTAAAATAATTAACATTATTTGAAATAAGAAGCTTAAACTAATTATTTTCTTCCAACTTCCTCAATTACAACAAATGTCAACAAAATCAATTTTCTAATAACATCATTCTCCTAGAAATCAATATTTGCATCATTATAATAAAATCATCTTAGAAAACTATATTTAACTATAAATTAATCATATATAATTATATATTTAATGTATATATAATTATATATAATTATACTTAAATATACATATATTTAAAAAGAAATATCTAAATTCCAATTCATAAATATGTTCCAATTAATTAATTAAAAACCCAATATTTAAAATATATAAAATATATATATTATACATAATATATATATATATACAATAGATGTTATATATATATATATATATATATATATATATATTATAAATAATCTATATATAATATATATAAATATATAAAATTTATATTATATAAAAAAAACAAACATTAAAACAAAATTCCAATGTAGCCCAGCCCCACACATAGGGGATGTAGCCCCTGCTGGGGCAGCTACAACATAGCCTCCCCTATGGGGTGGCTGTGGGGGTAGCCCCCAACCCCAATAATTATATATATATATATATATATATATATATATATATATATATATATATATATATATATATATATATATATATATATATATATATATATATATATATTTAAAACAAAGTACATAGTTCTCGTAATTTCAAGAACATGTTTTTTTTAATAGAAATTTTATTTATAATTTTTTTTCCATAAAAAAATCTCAATAGACAAAATTTATACAATTAAAATATATGGGTATATGTATATATATATTAACAGAATATATATATATATATATCCATTTTATAATCAAATTAGAAAAATTATCTACAAAAAAATCTACAACAAAATAATTTTAAAGCATAAATTTCATGATTTCAATTTCTCAAAATTTCCAAATCCAAACAGAGGTTTTAATATTTTCTTTTGTTTCCCTTTCAATTTGTCTATTGTTAGAATTTGATTTTCCAAAATTTCTATTGTTTTCTTTTGTTTTCTCTACAGAAAATCTGAGAATTTCTTCATTTTTCCTACAAAGTTTTTCAAGAACTCACAACAAGATTTCAAAATTAAAATGTCAAAACTTCTAAAAAAAAAGATAAAAAAATTAAATGAACCTATTTTCTGAAGCCTGAAGAAATTACAAGTTGATGTTATGGTTTCTTTCCAAATCCAAAATTTCAGATCTCCTTCCAAATATCCACTTCCAAATCCAAGCATGTATGAAAAATACAGAGAAAGCCTTTTTTTTCTTTCAACAACAAATTCTCCAAGGAAAAAATAATAAATATCTCCCATAAATTTTCCCCAAATTTAGTCAAATTTTCCAAAATATGCCACAACCACCGTAGTTATTTCCCTCTATGCATTTTTGAGATATTTTCTTTTTTAAAAACAAATAAAAAAAATAAAACCAAAATTTCTTTTGAACAAGAATTTAATACTTTTAAAAATTTATTTTCAAAAAGAATTTAAAACTTTTAAAATTTCTTTTCAAAAGAATTTAAAACTTTTAAAATTTATTTTCAAAAAGAATTGAACACTTTTAATTTCATGCACTTTTCAAAACAACATTAATCATTTAATTTATTTACTCCACAAAATAAGTTTAATTAATCAATTCATTTGCTCATAAAATAAATTTAACCACTAGAATTAAATTACTTTACCACATAAATTAAATTTAATTAATTAAGTTAAATTTAAAGATTTTAACTATTTTAATCTAAAATACATAAATAATCATTACTACCATTTACACATTAATTCCCATAGATAATAAATAATCAAAACATTAAAGATGACATGACCCAACAACATACCAGATAGAAACTGATGACACACTATGACGGGGTTGTGGTTTGACAAGGAAATTTTGTTACTATCTCCCAATCTGTGATACTGTTGGATTATGGACACGTTCAAACTTGTGAAACCAGGTGGAGATGATGTCCTGTACCTGTAATCCTATAATCAAAACGAGTGTCATGCATGAATAAAACATAATAGTCACACAATGAAGAGAAATCACAGAATCACAGAGTGCTCATATGCGAGTGATGTAATCCTATCCCCTTCACCTATACTGTCACATCAAGACTGATGAAAGTAAATCATCATAAATCAATAGAGAAACATATATCAATATTAAAATCTTTTCTAATAAAAAGCGTAACATGAAACAAGACATCCATATAGTGCATCATCTCATCATAGTATAACATCCACATCGCTCTAAAGCCAATGATCATAAAACAATAAAAAATATCTAAGTCTGACAAAAAATCACACTGTCTAATAGCATAGAAAACTAGACGGGTGATACATTCTCCCCTCCAAGGATCAGGATTACTCCTGGAAACCTACAAACAAATAGGGATAAAGCTCTCTCATCCTAGTTGTATCCTCCCAAGTAGTTGATGTATCATCTCTAGGATCCCATTGAACCCTCACCTACTCTATATCTCAACCCCTAAGAGTGAGTCTCCTGTGCTGCGTGACATCCATGGGCTCTAAAGACAACTACCAATCCTCTACCTATAAAGCATTCCAATCAAGGTTGTGAGATATGTCTGGATGATAAGGTCTGAGAACTGAAACATGAAACACGTCGTAAATACACGAGAGACTGGGTGGCAAAGCGAGTCGATAAGCAACTAGATCAATCTTCTCAAGAATCTTAAATGGCTCAAATAAGTGAGGTGTGAGCTTAGACCCCTTTCCATATCTAATTGGGCTCTTTCATAGACGCACTCGCAAAAAGACACGGTCACCTACTACAAACTGTCGATCCACCCGGTGTGCATCTGCATACTTCTTCTACCTATCCTGTGTAGCAACCAAATGTTCCCTAATCCGAATCACCTACTGCTCAATATCCTGAAGCATATGTGGACCCAAAAGCACTATGTCCTTTAACCAATCCCAACTCAAAGGAGTCTGACATGGACACCCATACAATGCATGGAAAGGAGGCATACCAATCAACTCTGATAGCTATTGTTATAAGCAAACTCCACTAAATGGAGATAGTCCTCCCATTATGTCTACTAGTCCATCACATACATGCACAACATATCCTTGAGGATCTAATTGAACCTCTCAGTCTACTCATCTGTCTTAGGATGATACACTGAACTGAAGTTCAACTGTGTCCCCATAGCATGCTCTAATGATGTACAAAGAGCTCAGGTGAACACAGGATCATTGTCAAAAATGATCTAATGAGGAATACCATGCAACCTCACAATATCTCCCATGAACACTCTAGCAACTAACGAAGCATTATAGGATGAATGAATAGGTGAGAAGTGTGCTACCTTCGTCAACCTATCCACCATCACCATAATAGCATTGTGTTGTCACAAAGAGTTGGGTAAACTAGCAATGAAATCCAATGAGATCATATCTCATTTCCACTCTGGCACCAAGTGTGGCTGCAGAAGCCCTGCCAGATGTTGGTGTTCAGCCTTCACTCGCTAACACTCCAAACATCTAGACACAAAATCAGCAATATCTCGCTTCATACCTACCCAAAAACAAAGTTGTCACAAATCGACATACATCTTTGTCACTCTTGGATGAGCTCAATAAGGTGCCCAATGTGACTCTATCAAAACCAAGGTACGAAGATCTCGAGATAATGGAACATAAATGCATCCCATGTGCCTCAACAATCCATCTAAATCTAAGAATCTACTTTCCAAAACCCTACCTGACTCTCTCTCTAATCTCACCTCCTGGTACCAATTATTTGTAGGAAGTGCGAAAAGAATCTGACTCCTCAAATCCACACCAAGAGTCAACTCAAACAACTCATGTCTCTACCTGCTAAGAGCATCAACAACTACGTTCTCCTTCCCCTTGATGAACTTCACTTCGAAGTCATACTCATAATGGAATTCCATCCATCACCTTTGCCTAGCATTAAGATTAGGTTGTGTGAAGATGAACTATAGATTTTGATGATCACTGTGCAACTCAAATCTATGCCCCAACAAGAAATGTCTCCATCTTGTCAAGGCATGCACTACCACTACCAACTCAAGATCGCATGTAGGGAAATTCAATTCATGATCCTTGAGTTTTCACAATTCATACACAATCACTCGACCATCCTACATCAAGACTGCTCCTAATCCCTCCAAAGATGTGTCAGTACAGACAACAAAATCTCCAATAGGATCAGGTATCGCAAGAATTGGTGCACTAGTCAACTTCTCCTTAAGCATTTGAAATGTTGACTCACATTGTTCTGACCACACAAACCTCTTCCCTTTCCTCTGAAGAGAAGTGATAGGATGCCATATCCTCAATAATTCCTCAAAAAAATTCCCATAGTACCCTACTAAACCCATGAAACTATGTATCTCTGCCACATTAGTGGGTGCAGGCCAATCACTGATCGCTTGGATCTTTGCAAGATCTACTGCAACACCCTTTCCTATAACCACATGCCAAAGGTACTTGACCTTAGTCTTAAAGAACTCACATTTGGACAAGTTAGCATACAACTGATTATCTCTCAAACACTGCAATACCTACCTCAAATGCTCCTCATGTTCCTCTACTATCCTAGAGTAGATCAATATATCATCAAGGAATACCAGTACAAATCTATCCAAATATGTGCAAAAGACTTTGTTCATCAAGCTCATGAACATAGATGGCACATTCATCAAATTGAATGGTACCATAGTAAACTTGTAGTGGTCATAATGTGTGTGAAATGTCATCTTATGGTTATCAGCATCAAATATGTGTAGTTGATGATACCCTAAATTAGGATCAATCTTTGAAAAGATTGTAGTGCCTTTGATCTGATAAAAGAAGTCATCAATCCTAGGTAAGGTATATTAGTTTCTAATTATCACTTTTTTCAACTAACAATAGTCGATGCACAAATGAAGAGAATCATCCTTCTTCACAAAAATTACTGGTGCTCCCCAAGGTGAAACACTAGGGTGGATGAAACCCTCTGCTAACAATTCCTCTAGCTGCAAGTGGAGCTCCTTAAGCTCATGTGTAGTAATGCAATATGGAGCTCATGAAATAGGCTTAGAACTAGGTAATAGATCAATCCTAAAATCAATGTCACACTAAGGTGGCATCCCTAGAATATCTTTAGGAAACACATTTGCATACTCCTAAAGTATGGGGTGGCTATCAAGAGTAACCTTCTCCTCACTATCACCCAACTCCAAGTCATCTATTGTTACTACAAATAACTAACATCCCTAATGTACACATCTCTTCAACTACATAGTCGATATCACCCTCAATGATATGGATCTCTGAACTCCCACAATCTCTACCTCACTACCAAATGCATATGTAGACACGTCAAATTTGCATTATGCATTTTCATCCACTCAATAAATAAATCAAATGCATCACATCCATTCACCTAGTAAATTAGGTTCTTATCATTTAATTAAATCAAAGGCTCACATCATAGTTTAATTAAATAAATCAAACTTTATTTAATTAAAATCTCAAAAATGCATCTTCCATCCTTTTCTAATTTAAATAAATCAAATATTTAAATCCTAAAAGTCAAAATCATCTAAACGCCATTAAGCTAACCTAATCATCATTAATTTAATCTAACCATGATTAAATGCTAATCTCATCCCACTTGCATTCTCTAGATATCTCCACTTGCACAAGTAAATCAATTTTATTGATTTATTTAAAAACCCTCATTTTCCCTCAACATGACAAGTCCAACATTGCATTTATTGCTGTTTTTCTTGTCCCCCTCTCAAAATTTATTGAAAATTTTGAATTCAAATTCTCCCTCTCATGGGCACTCTTCCCAAATCTTGCACAACCATTGACCACTCACCACTTGACAAGTGTCTTCTTCTCATTGGAGGATCTTTAGTCCCACATTCACCATCTTGGCCAATCTCTCACCAAGAAAATCTATAAAAGAAGGCTTAATCCTCATTCATTGGATCCACAACTTTTATGCAAGGTTACTCTCTTAATTTGAGAACTCATCTTGCTCATCATTTCCATGACACTTACATAATCTTGAGCTTTGATCAAGGGTTGGGAAAGGGTCAGTAGCACATGTGACACCAATCCACTATGGAATAGGTAACTTGTTGAGTGTTTTCATTATGCTTGTGGTTTTCTTCTATCCTTTGTTGCATTTTGGAGCATTTGCAAGGTATTTCATAGGAGTGTTCTTTAAGGATTTGTATGTACTAACCCTTGTTTGAGATTAGTGTTTGCAGATTTCAAAAGAACACTCACATATTGGTGCTAGTTAAATCCCATCCACCTCCATTTGTGAGGACATCCAATAGTGCCTGTAGTTTTCACTAACAAGGGTTGTTGAATTTGTCCTTAGACGTGCCATTGACTTTCTAGCAAAAAGTTGTTAAAATCAGATTATGCGTTTGTCCCAACTTCTGGTGCATCTCCTAGTTTTTAACCTATTGGTCCATCTCTAGGCAGTGCATTTGATAGGACAGTGGAGGCAGGAGCAACGGTGATGGAACAAATATTAGAGAAAGCATGGGGACAAGTGGGCAGAAAGGTCAAGGACCTCTTTGGTGTCGTGTGGAGCATTGCCACTCCAATTAAACTGGTACCATCTACTTGGGAAAAATGCTAGCTATAATAGCATTTCTATTTAGATTGTTAACATTTTATATTTTTAGTGAGTATCTCACCTTGGGGGCTCGTTTTAACATGATCCCTATTGTTGGTGTTAGTTTATGATGGTATGGAATCTTTTTTTTTACACATACATTATATTTCACTAATCTCAGACATATTTAACCATTTTAACAAATGAAACTTTGGAATACTATTGTGGACTTATTATGCTCTTTGGATTTGTCATCTGTGGTTCTATATTTTGATTTCATATCTACATTGCGTGGAAAATGAGCTTAGTCTAATTTCATAGATCTTGGAATTTTTTTATGATTGTTATTTTTTAATGAGCTTGACATTGTTGTTTCTCAATAGTCTTTTAACTCTGTCTTTTTAATGATCACTCGTACCAAATCAACATTTTAACTCTTTACTTTACAAATGATTTGTCGACCAGTATTTTTTATATGAGCTTTAGAGTGTTTTGGACGTATCAGTTTAAGGAATATGTTTTTGAGGACCACATCAATTGTAATTATTGAGATTTGTTAGGTGGATGTTGAAATAGTAAGGAATAGTTGAACATAATCGAAGAATTAAGTACACAGAGAATAGTACACTACAAGAAAGGTGAAAGGAGAACGAAGAAAAGACAACATTGAATAAATAAGCAATGGAATAGATCACAATATCTAGAGATAATGATGATACCTAAAGTGCCAAATGGGAGGTTTTACTGCATCAAATGAGGGAAGATATTATGTTGTAAAGGAAGATGCCTTCATCAATGCTCCTGCCAGGGGCGGTGCAAGTCAACGAGGCATTCTGATCCATCTTCACCAGCGCGCCATTTGGATTTGAGCCATGGGACTTGGATCCTGCTAAAAGAATCTTGCACATTGTTTGGGGTGCATGTCACATCATCTCTCATAGGACTTTATGAAGACAAAAATCCTTAACTTACACAGAAAATTAAAGGATCATTGATATTTTAGCATGCGTACTAGACCTGTTGAAGTTTTATGATTTCTATTTGGGTCAAAATTTAATCACTGCTAATTCACGCACCAAACCTCCCAATGCTATCAACTAACCTCATTAATCATATAGATTGTTTGTTGGGCCATCTTCTTCAACATAGTATATTTGAAAATTAAAGGCATAAAGAGTCAATAGCTAATAGAGATATTTTTATGGCCATTTATAGCTCATAGGAAATAGCTATTGGTTCCACTGATTTAAAGGAAAATTTTGAAAACTATCTTGTTTAATTATTTTATTCAAGACATAAATCCTTTTTTTTTATCATCAATTATATCATAGATATGAAGGGAGGTGCAAATTAAAATAATGTTGACATTTGTTTTGTCAAATTATTATATTTCCATTTCTTTCTTTGATAATTGATAAGCATTGTATATGTTTTTTTATTTACAAAATACATGCCTAACTTTTATTTATGATTTTTATAGGAAAAGCAAAAAAGGCACAAGGTACAACATGAAAACGAAGGAGGTACAAACGAACAACAAAGGCACAAAGAAAATGAAAGGAGGAGGATTTTTTTTTTAAACTCAAAGTGTTTTTAAATGCTTTAAGTGTTTGTTCAACACTTCTATATGAAATTGTTACCTTTTCACTCCTAGGACACTAATTTTCCTTTGGGTCTAAAAAGAACACTTTGATTTTTCATTACAAAGGGCTTAAAATGAATCTTAGGACAAACTCACTAGATTTTGTTTGAGGTTAATAATTGAACGATCAAAACTCACACTTCATTTTAGTGCTTAAAATGAACTCACAATTGCTTTGAAGGCTATAAAACGAACAAGTGCTTGAATTGTGTGATTTTTTCTTTGGTGCATTTTGAGTGTGTATCCTCTCCCCTTGTGCTTTGTGCAATCTAGGGTGCAAGAGAAACAATCAAAATACATTTTATTGCTTGAAACACTTCGATTTGGGTTTAAAATTGAACATCTTGTGCGAGTGTGAGTAGGGGCATTTTTGTGTACATTCTCTTTCTTTGTGCCATCAAAGATTGATCGAGCTACAGATTGTGTCTTTGCTTGCTTTTGTTTATCTTAGAGGGCCTGCCTTGGGGAAAAAGTACTCACCCAAGGGAACGACTCAACCAGTAACACTCTAAAGCCAAGAGTATTTCCAGCTGGGATATAAATGTGGGTATTGGTTAAACACCATTATCACGCGGTTGGCTCCGACAAGATGGATCCGGAAGGGGACTCTTTCTGAATAGGTCAATCTCCACGAACGAAAAGTCCTTACTAGAACCCATGTTCTAGAATTTTCCAAAATCCTTGATCTATTTGTTGGTGCAAGAATGGTCATTCTGAAGCCACCCCACACTTTTACGGTCTTCTAGTAGAGATGGAAAGCATGCCATGGGAGTTTCATGGGTGTTGATGCTTGGCTACCCCGATTGACGATAATGAGCCGTGGAGGGGAGCCAGTGGGGTCAAGCATCTAACCATCTGCTAGAGATAAGTGTAGCGGACTTGTCCAAGTGGGAATCCAACAAATATTGTCTTACACATCCATAGGGCTTGTACTTGTTCTTTGTTTGAAAACACAGTGTTGTATTCAAAAATTTTGCAAACAAACATTCAACATGATTCTCAAAATTTCAAACCCTTTTGAAGACAAATATCATTGACTCAATCCATATGTTATTGCTTTCCCTTGGGATTCACGTCCTTAGAGGTTCCTAAGCATTGGATTATACCTCAATTTGTCTTCTTGAGTAAACAATAGGAAAACCCTTGCCTTAAGTTCATTGAATCTCCACATAAAATATCTTGTGGGGTTTAAAGAAATTAAGACATTGGACATCTTAGTTTGAAACTTTAATCAAAGAGAGTGTTTTTGGTAAAATAAAGACATTAAGCAAAGCTAAACAAAATGAACTTTCATGTGTGTTGAAGACTCCAAATCCCAAAAGCACAAATCATTGATTGGAAATCCAAAATGTTCAAATCATTCCTTGGTTACAAAGGTCTTTAGGAAGCATATGCATGCTCTTCAATACCTAGGTCTAGGAAAACACAAAGTGTCTTTTTAGGTTCACCTAAGGATCAAAACAAATCAAACCTCTTTCATCCATCTTTTAAAAACATCAAATCCATCTCACAAATTATCTTTTGAAAAAATCTTGAAATCATCTTTGATACTAGGCTTTGTGGAAAAAATCAAAATCATCCAAAAACATTGTGACCAAGTCCTTGAAAACATTCATCAAAACACCTTTGGTTAGGAATGTGTAGATGCATCCTTTTGCATATCCTTAGTCAAAGTTATCCAAATCATCTTGTCTAAACTTAGTGTGTGTGTATGAATCCTTCTTCATATGCTTAGTGAGACTATCATTTTATTTGGATAGGTGTGGGTAGATACATCCTTCTCCTCACACATATCCAAAAATCATCATCCTTTGAACAAATCCATTCCTTAGATCATTATCAAACATTTTAGGGGTCTTTTTGTTCAAAATCAAAATCAAGATCAAGGACAAAATCCCAAATCCAAAATCCAATAAAAAATTCAAAGCCTAGTATTTCATTCAACATCTATCAAAAGCCAAAAACATACATAACATCCTTAAACATCACCATCATATCATCATCACATTTGATCCTAAAAGCATCCTAAAAACTTTCACTTTGGGACATAAAATAGAGATTAATCCAAAGAATCAAGAGATTCATCACCCATATTCTTGAAGATTAATCCCCGTTTTATGGTTCTAACTAGATCTCAATACAAGAAGAGTATGGAAGCCAACAAAGAAACACCCGCTTCAAGTGATCTTAGCCAAACCACTCTTGAAATGAATCCCATTGGGGATGGAAATCTTACAATTAGCCTTCCAACATCATCGCAAAACCCACAAGAGGAAACCCAAGGGGAGGATCTTACCTTTGGAATGTCTCACAAAGAAATAGTTGAAATGCTCCAAAATCTAGACAACCATAGAATCATCAACATCATGATGAGACTTAACCCTTCGTTGTACATGCTTGAACTAGCAAAACAAGGGGCCAAGTTGCCTTCGGATTTTGATGTGAGCACTATAGTAGAGACATCTTTTCCACCAATCTCATCCACCATCCCCATTTCATCTACACCGCCATCTCAAAATGTCACAGAAAATATCCAGCAAATCACAACATCATTTGCTCCAACTCAACCCAACGTTAACAAGGGAAACACATTCCTCAATGCACTTCAATCACATCCCCTTGTGAATAACCAAAACTTGGACACAAACACCATAGTGGAACAAAAAATCCTCCATAATCCATTACACCAAAATGTTACTCTCACTTTACATTATGACCCATCATCAACATCTTTTTATGGAGCACCACAAACACCTCTCCTCACAAATTCACAAGAGGAGGGAGACATGTTCGGACTAGGGGGAATTTTCAACAACACAAAACTCTCGCAAGGATTCACCCCCCTTACATTTCTACCTCTCCCACCATCACCATTGTCATCAAAACAACTTGTTGGTTTAGGGATTCCCCCTCTACCGAGTATCAATCAAAACATTTTTCCAAATGCTTAAAATTTATTGTTGACATCACAACAACAAATGACAAACACACAAGCAATGACAACATCATCAAACACCCCCAAAACATTGCAAAGCATGGTCTCTCAAGGACCAATCACATCAACGATGCCACTTACCACATCAACAACACCATCCACCAATCACGTAATCAACATGACAACACCATCCACCAAACAAATAATCAACACAACATCATCATCTACCACCATTCCAAATCCACCACCACCTCCACCACCACCAACACTCACCACATCAAACCAATTCGATGCAACATTACAAGCCAGTTTTCAAAGAGGATACCAACAAGTGCAAAAACAAAAAGCCATGCAACAAGCCGCTCAAGCTGCCAAAGCTGCACAAGCCACATTACAAGCGCAACAAGCACAACAAGCCAAAGCTTTATTGCAACAACAACAACAAGCCACCCAAGCCGCACAAGAATTACAAGCACAAAGGGTCACTCAAGCACAACTTTTATTACAACAACAAGCAGTGCAAGCGCAAGCGCAAGCACAAGCTCAAGCATAAGCTCAAGCACAACAAGCACAAGCTCAAGCACAACTTCTTGCACAAGTAGCGCAAATGTAAGCATATCAGCAAGCACTAAAGCAATACCAAGAGCAACAAGAAGCATCAGAATTAGCACAAGCATTGTGGGAACAACAACAAGCAGAACAACAAGCATTGTTAGAATAGAAACAAGCGCAACAACAAGCACAACAACAAGCATTGTTGGAAAAACAACAAGTGCAACAACAAGCAAAAATCCTAGCGCAACAACAACAAGAGCAACAACAAGCATTATTCATCCAAAAGCAAGTAGAAGCCTACTTCGCCCGCCACAACATACCGATATCATCGAATAATGCACCGACCAATCCATCCATCCAAACCACAATTGCAACACCTCAAAACACATTCATCCCACCCCCTGATCCACAAAGCGATGTAACGACACAACTCAAGTTGCTCTCGCAACAAGTGCTAGACCTTCAATCGGGGCGGACAACCAAAATGCAGAGCAACTTGTGTCCCTATCCATTTGATAGGAGCCTAGACATGAAACCATTCCCTAAGGGATTTGAGATCCCTAAATTTGATAAATATCAAGGGACAGGAAACCCTGAAGATCACATCAGGGAATTCCAGGTTCATTGTCTGGAGGTTGCATATGACGATACTTATCTGATGCGGCCATTCCCTAGGAGCTTAGCAGGCAATGCTATAGAATGGTTCTCTCGCTTACCTTCAGGCATTAGGACATTCAAAGAAATTAGAGATGCATTCATTAAGAATTATGCATGTAACATTGCAATGGATGTTAGTCTCGAAGAACTATATGCTCTGAAACAAGGAAAGAATGAATCTTTCGCTTCATTCCTTCAACAATGGTGATCTAAGGCCAATCAGAGCAAATGGACCATGCCAGAAGAACAACAAGTCTACACAATCATAGCCAACCTTGAAAGTCACCTATCATTCCATCTCAAAGTTTAGGGTATCACCACATATGATCAATTGATCTCTAAGGTGCTTAGCATCGAAAGAGCCCTTGTGACTCAACCCATCGAATCAACATCATATCACAAACCGCAAAACAACCGCCCGTCATCAAACTATAATGATAAACCTCGCACATGGGTGAGAAACAAAAACATCACTAATGATGGTGTCATAGATGCTAAGGTGGTCATTAGTGGTCCGCGCCAAAACACATCCACACATCAAATCCAAACACCAAATCAAAACATTCATCACACAACGCATCAATCCAACAATAATCCCACCATCAATAACCTCAATGACCAAAGAGGACCACCTCAATGCAAGACTTATCCCAAATGAAAATACACTACTTTGGGAGAACCACTTGAGGACATCATGAAAAAGCTAATCGACAAAAAACTCATCCAAGCTCCTACATTTGAGAACTACCAAGAACCTAATGTCAAACCTCCTTGGTACAATGAAAATCAACTATGTGAGTTCCACAAAATCAAAGGCCACACCAAAAACAATTGTATGAGACTCAAGAACATCATCCAAGATCTCATCAACAAAAGAATCATAAATGTGGAAACACCTACTGGGAATCAGGATCTTAAAATCTACATGAATCCGATGCCAAATCATGGCAACAAAGGGAATAACAAGGATAAAGGAAAGGGTAGTGTAAATCATGTATATGAAACTGTCGTTGCCTCCCTAAATGAAGACTGCATGGTCATCACCATCAAGGGCGCTCATGCTGAAGATTGTGGAGTCACCACAAGAGGCAGAAAAGTCACCATTGTAAGATCATCCCAACCAAATAGAGTCCCTACATCAAGAGCCATTCCATATAGCTACAATGTTGTAGACCAACTCAAAAGAACACTAGTACACATCTCCATCATGGAGTTGTTAAAAATCTCATCAGCGCATAAAAAGATCCTTGAGGAAGCATTAGCCTCATCCACTGTCCCCATAAACCTCGATGCGGAAAAATTCCAAGCTATGGTCCGAAACATCATAACACCTAATCTCCTTACGTTTTCTAACCAAGATTTTCCCGCCCAACCATCTCACAATCGTGCACTTCACTTTGAGGTCATTGTAAACAAGAGAAAAATCAAAAGGGTCCTGGTGGATGGGGGTGCAGGTTTGAACATATTCTCTCTCAGCCTAATCAAACAATTGAAAATATCAGAGGATACCATTGACAAAGGAAAAGGAATCACAATCAGAGCATATGATGACCAAGAAAGAGTGTCTCAGGGCATGATTAAACTCCCTATTCAAGTAGGGCCAACGCTTATGGAAACCACCTGTCAGGTCCTGGACCTCGACTTACCATACAACATTCTCCTAGGATGCCCATGGATCCATGCAATGAAAGCTGTAGCATCAACCTTCCACCAATGTGTAAAATTTACACATAATGGATAAGAGGTTACCATTCATGGAGATGCCGAACCATTTTCATATTGCAAAAATCTTGAGGCCAAATATTACAAAATCCCCAAAGTTCCAAAGAATGATGAGGGCCCATCCACATCATACATCGACCCCGCCACTCTCACATCCACTTCTGTGACAGAGACACCCACCATCCCCACCATTTGCACCATCTTTAACATCAAGCTCATCATTTAGGAGGACAGTTGTGGAAGTTATAGGCTCCCTAACAATGCTTTTTTGACAGGAGAGTTACCACAATCTCCTAGATCACGAGGACTCCCACAAGAAAATCAAACTTCCACATCACAAACGTATCTTGAGGATTATCTTGAATTTACAAGCTGGGGAGACCTTGGCTGAGAGGTTATTGAAGCAGATCCATCTCACATGTTGTACTGAGATGAAATACCAACACCTAAATTACCAATGGATGAGACAAGAAAAGGCTTACACATGATGCTTGCAATGGGCTATGACCAAAACCAGAGATTGGGACAAAATGACAATAGCCTCATAATACCTATCATGCCAGAGACGCAACCCATAACAAATCTTGGTCTTGGATGTGCCACTCCGAGAATAACCATACGTGGCTGAAGTCCTCCAGTTAGAATGGTTAACGTCTCTCCTCAGCTAGTAATAGTACAACTACACTCACCAATAGTCATAGGTAGCAACACACATAACTTCATAATTGAGCCCTATATTAGTAGCGATGACGAAGATATCATATCCAATCTCCCTATGTTATTCGAAGATACCACTTTGTGTATGATTAGTACCCTCTCCTTCGAATCCGATAGTCAAAATCATGAGATCTGCTTAGTCTACCCCCAACTGATCGACTATGACCAACGAGGACCACCAATTCTTGATACATTCGAAAATGATGAGGCACTCTCATAATTCATGGGGTTGAGGGATAACATTCCAGATGAAGATCACAAGGCAGGATTCATAATGGAGTTGGACACACATGCCTATTACGGGGAAACGATTGAATCCTTCAGTCACAAAAGTGAGAAACTAAGAATCATATCCAAGTCCTTGAGTGAAAACCACACCGTGGCACTCTCTGACAAAAAAATAGTAAAAGGAAAAGACATATCCAACGGTGAAAACCTCTTTGAGGTGCCCAAGGATGAAGGATTCAATCTTCCCTTAAGAGCTATTCATCAGGAGAAGTCAGCAGTCTTGGCCAAAAAATGCAACCTAGTCAACCTAGGAATAGAGGAGGCCCTGCATATCACATTCTATGTGAAATCATTATTATTAGAAGAATAAGAACTCCTAGCAGCATTCATAAAGGAAAGACAAATAAGCTTTGCATGGAGTTATGCTAACATGCCAGGGCTTGATCCAGAGACCAGGTGGTTCATCACTTAGTGGTGTATCTAGATGCAAAACCTGTCAGACAAAAGCTCTAAAAAATGCATCCTCAAATTGCTTTGTTAGTCAAAATGGAGCTCAAAAAGCTATTAGATGCTGGATTCATCCGACCAATTGATTATCCAGAATGGGTATCAAACTTGGTACCTGTTTCAAAACCTGATGGAGCTATCAGAATCTATACAAATTTTAGAGATTTGAACAAGGCATGTCCCAAGGATGATTTCCCACTTCCCAACATCGACATGATAGTAGACATGACAGTAGGGCACGAGATGCTATCATTAATGGACAGATTTTCAGGATATAACCAGATCATGATAGCAAAAGAAGACCAACACAAGATGGCTTTCACTTGTCCATGGGGGACCTACTGCTGGAACATGATGCCATTCAGCCTAAAGAATGTAGGAGCAACCTATCAAAGGGCCATGACGCTGATATTTCATGATATGATTCACAAAACAGTCGAAGACTATGTGGACGACATCCTAGCTAAATCAAGAAAAAGACAAGATCATATAGCAACCCTAAGTGCTATCTTTGACAGATTGGAGGAATACAAGGTTAGACTAAATCCCAAGAAGTGTGTCTTCGGTGTACAATCAGGAAAATTACTAGGATACATAGTCTCCATGAGGGGTATTGAGGTGGATCCTGCAAAAGTCAAAGCAACCCTCGAGATGGAAGCACCAAGGAATTTAAAACAATTGAGAGGTCTCCAAGGAAGGCTCCAATCCATTAGAAGGTTCATAGCACAACTGGTAGATAAGAGAAACCCATACTCACACCTACTCCACAAGGAGGTAGTATACAAATGGGATACAAAATGCGAAGAAGCATTTAACAAAATCAAGGAATATTTACTGACACCGTTAGTCTTAATGCCGCCTATCCCAAAGAAGCCATTAATCTTATATGTATCAGCAATAGTGGCAGCCCTTGGAGCTCTCCTAGCTCAGCATGATGAAAATGGAACAGAGAGGGTCATCTACTATATTAGCAGGACAATGGTCAGTCATGAGCTAAATTACTCCTTCATCGAAAAAGCTTTCCTTGCATTAGTGTTTGCATCCCAAAAATTTAGACACTACATGTTGGCACACAAGATAAAGCTCATTGCAAAAATTGATCCCCTCAAGTATCTCTTATCCAAGGCAATGCTCACAGGCAGAATGGAAAAATGGGTGATGATATTGTCAGAGTATGACATCGAGTATGTGGAAAGAAAAGCCATTAAAGGTCAAGTTATTGCAGATCAACTAGCAGAAGCACCCATATATTCTGAGAATCCTCTTGTATCTGAATTTCTAGATGAATCCATCTTGAACCTCAATGTAGCTGATCACTGGAAATTATACTTCGACGACTCATACACACAGCATGGATCAGGAGCTGGTATCTTCTTCATCACCCCCCAAGGGGACTGCATACCACGGTCATACAAACTAGCATTCCCTTGCATGAACAACATAGCAGAATATGAGGCTTTGACTATAGGTCTCAGGATAGCAGTGCAATGGAATATCATAGCCCTCAAAGTCTACAAAGACTCTCAGTTGATCATAAATCAAGTCAATGATGAATATCAAACTAAGGATGACAAACTAACTCCATACAAGAAATTGGTGGAGACTCTCAAGGAATCCTTCATTGACATAACATTTGAGCAGATTCCAAGAACCAACAACAGAGCCGCTGATGCCATGGCTACAACTGGGTCTCTAGTAGACATCCCTCACAACGTGCCGAAATATGAATTTCTGATCAAGCAGCTTCTCGTTCCCACATTCGAGGTACCAAAATAGGAATATGTGTGTGAAATCATTGGTCCTGGTGATCCTTGGTATCATGACATCTATACATATCTTCAAATAGGAGTCTTACCCGCTGACCTACCATCGAGCCTAAAATGAACCTTTATCAAAAAGGCATCCAGATTTTTCATCCTAGGTGATACCTTATACCGAAGCATAGAAGGTACCTTACTGTGCTGTCTAAATGCTGAGGAGGCATTAACCGCTCTAACCAAGGTTCATAATGGTATATGTGGCTCACACTCGAGTGGAATGATCATTGCTAAGAAACTGCTGAGGCTGGGGTATTATTGGCCCATGATGGAAAGAGAAGTGCATGATCATGCTAAAAGGTGTTTACAATGTCAGTAGCATGGGGATCTCATCCATGCTCCAGCTCAAGAGCTCCATTCGATCATCACACCATGGCCTTTCTCACAATGGGGACTCAACCTCATTGGCAAAATCTCACCCACCTCATCCAATGGCCACAAATTCATTATAACAGCAATTGAGTACTTCACAAAGTGGGTAGAAGCCATACCCATGACCTATATCACTGGAAATCAGATCCCAAAATTCATCCTAAACTATCTCATCTGTCGTTATGGTGTCCCACAAGCCATTATTTTGGATAATGGCACACCATTCAAGAACTAGGAGGTTTGAGACTTGTGCAAGAAATTCAAAATCCAGCATCACTCCTCCACCCCATACTATCCCCAAGGCAATGGCCAAGCAGAAGCCACAAATAAAACCATCCTCAAAATCCTCAAGAAAATAATCAATGATGCAGGTCGTGACTGGCACTTGCAGCTTAATCTCGCCCTCTGGGCTTATCGAATTAGCATCCACACACCCATTGGCGCCACCCCATTCTCCCTGGTCTATGGATCAGAAGCTGTACTACCTATTGAGATCGAGCTCCCATCCCTTAGAATATCATTGAAAAATCTCATCACTGATGAGGACTATTGGGTGTCAAGATTAAATGAGCTAGAGTTACTGGATGAGAGACGCATAGATGCTTTGAATCACTTACAAGTCTATCAAAATAGACTCAAACGAAGCTACAATAAGAGGATCAGAAGTAGGACTTTCCAAGTCAGAGAACTGGTCTTAAAATAAAATCAGAATAATGTCCCAAATCCCAGTAGTAAAGGCAAGTTCGAACCCAATTGGTTAGGGCCCTTCATCATCACAGCAAGCTATAAATTAGGGGCATATCAGCTATCAACACCCGAAGGGGAACTTCTGTAGGAGCCCATAAATAGCTCCCATCTCAAAAAAATTTATGCCTAATTCTTCTAGGTATAGAACCAAAAAATCCAAAAAATTAGAAAAAGTCCTAAAAAATGGTTACTTCGGTGAAAATCTGGCAAACAGGCATCTTGGTAACAACAAAAAAAATCAAAAAAGAAATAAATCCAAAAAAATTAGAAAAAGGATCAAAAAATTGTCCTCTAGTGAAAACCACTTTGGTGGCACTTTGGGCAAGTACCTCGGTGAAAACCTAGCAAACAGGCTCCTTGTGTAAATAAGCACCGTCCATCCACCAGGACCTTTACAGCTTGTTCATCATTATCCCTCCAATTAGCTTCCATCATCCATCTCATCCATATCTCCATTCATCACTCATCCACTCGCATTCGCACCATAGCTTGGTCCTGCGTTTGTATCATGATCCCTCTTAGTACTACTCGGCCCATCCTCAAGGTCAGTTTATCCTGCCTTTATCAAGTAGTCTATTGCATCACGCTGGGGGCATGTTCTCATCAGATCGATTCGTATGGTCTTAAAATCTTGAAATCAGAAAATCCAAAAAATTAGAAAATCAAAAAATCCAAAACATAAAAATAAAAAATCCAAAAACATTCAAAACATATCAAATCCAAAAACAAGTCAAAAGTCAGTCAAAGTCAAAAAACAGAGTCATCTTGTCGAACTACGTTGTCTTTGAGCTTGAACGTAGGCAAGGTTGATCTTTGATCATCCCGAGACATTTAGGTCAGTCCTATAGGAGTCATCATAATAAACTGACATTTCATCATGTATATCTTCATCTCAGAAATCAGTCAAGTCGTCAATAACTATGTGGTCTCTACGTGTATAATGTAGGCAAGGCTAATCTGTCAATCAGCCCCCGAGGCCCCTAGGATAGGTCTTTAGGTTAGTCTCTTGGTCAAAATCTCAGAAAATCCCAATAACATTGGAAAATTGAAAAAATAAAAACATTTAAAAATCTCAAAAAAATACCAAAAACAGTCTCAAAACATTGCAAAACTCCAAAAACATCCAAATATTTTAAAAAATCCATCTGCCTCATCTCGCTTGCACTCTCAATAAACACCATTCATAATAAACTGATTGTCATCCTCAACCTTTGGTGAAACAGTTAGAAACAAGTCTAGCAGGTTAAAAGTAAAACTCAAAAGCGTCAAGTCTCAAGTCTTAGTCAGTATGTAAACAAGTTGGTCAAGTCTTTGTGTCGATAGTCCATCATCCAAACAATCTCATATCAATCATCTGATAACATCATGTCCTAGGATGAATCCTTCCTACAAGGGGCATTATTTATCAGAAAGAACATTTTGGATAAACGAAATGACGTGCAGTCATCCACTAACATGTCCTAGGATGTATCCTTCCTACAATGGGCATTATCTTTTGGCAATAAGTTTCAGTTCTTATCCTTAAAAACACATTCCCTTTTGGTTAGCGGTATTGAAGAACATCAACTTGTTTGTGTGCTTTATCTTTTTCTTTTGACTTATCTTATTGCGCTCAGTCCAAGGACCTCTCGATGATATCTAAACGAAGGATTTAGAGAGATAGGAATGGGGCAATGATGATTATTGTTTTTTCTGCTGTGCTTGTTGGACGTTCTTGTAAAATAACTTGGCGAATACTTTCTTTGTTAGATATGTATAGAGGATTTTTCAGACAGCTTGTTGACTATTGCATTGATTGGTTATACCTTTCCATGATTTGGTCCAAGATGTTTGAAACTTCTAAAGTGCATCCTAGCAAGGTTTCCATATGTCAGGTGTGAACAAGAATAATCCTATCTATTTGTCAAGTCAAAGTCCATCACACTAAGTACAACGCCATCTTGGTCCTTTATACCTTGATGCATCATGCTTAGGCATGTTATCAAACATAAAGTAAGTGATCCTTTTAAAATCCCAATCCTTGATAAGAAAATCATCCATCTATCATCATCATTCCTCATCATCATTTCTCATCATCATCTCCCATAATGTTGGGTTGTTGGATCCTCTTGTCATTTTCTAATTTCTTCATTTGCTGCACTAACATCATAGCATGAATAGTTAATCATCATCACCAATACATCCATCATGCATCCATTATGCATTCATCTTGCATCCATAAATCATCAGAATTTTGCATATCATCTCACATGCATCATCATCATAATATAGATCTGTTACTCTAAGCATCTCCTAACTCATCCATTGCATAATCACAACATATCACATCATCAATCTCATCTATCTTGCATCATATAATCATTTAAGTTGTTTAAGATAATATAGATTTTTTATTCTAAGCATCTTAAAATCATCTCATTTGCATCGTCATCCATAACCATCCATTTTGAACCTCTTTATCGCGGGATCGACCGTCAAATCCAATCTTTTCGCTCGATCTCTTGAGGGGGCAATGTACCAGTGTACTTTCTGCTGGGGCATACAAAAAATTAGAATTTTTTTTATTTTGATCGCGGCAAGTTATTCTTTGAACCAACGCAACAAGTACATTGCTTCAAAGAGGGGCAAAATGTAAACACGTCAAATTTGTATTATGCATATTCATCCACTCAATAAATAAATCAAATGCATCACATCCATTCACCTGGTAAATCGGGTTCTTATCATTTAATTAAATCAAAGGCTCACATCATAGTTTAATTAAATAAATCAAACTTTCTTTAATTAAAATATCAAAAATGCATCTTCCATCCTTTTCTAATTTAAATAAATCAAATATTTAAATCCTAAAAGTCAAAATCATCTAAACACCATTAAGCTAACCTAATCATCATTAATTTAATCTAACCATGATTAAACGCTAATCTCATCCCACTTGCATTCTCTAGATATCTCCACTTGCACAAGTAAATAAATTTTATTGATTTATTTAAAAACCCTCATTTTCCCTCAACATGACAAGTCCAACATTGCATTTATTGTTGTTTTTCTTGTCCCCCTCTCCAAATTTATTGAAAATTTTGAATTCAAATTCTCCCTCTCATGGGCACTCTTCCCAAATCTTGCACAACCATTGACCACTCACCACTTGACAAGTGTCTTCTTCTCATTGGAGGATCTTTAGTCCCACATTCACCATCTTGGCCAATCTCTCACCAAGATAATCTATAAAAGAAGGCTTAATCCTCATTCATTGGATCCACAACTTTTATGCAAGGTTACTCTCTTAATTTGAGAACTCATCTTGCTCATCATTTCCATGACACTTACATAATCTTGAGCTTTGATCAAGGGTTGGGAAAGGGCCAGTAGCACATGTGACACCAATCCACTATGGAATAGGTAACTTGTTGAGTGTTTTCATTATGCTTGTAGTTTTCTTCTATCCTTTGTTGCATTTTGGAGCATTTGCAAGGTATTTCATAGAAGTGTTCTTGAAGGATTTGTAGGTACTAACCTTTGTTTGAGATTATTTTTTACAAATTTCAAAAGCACACTCACAACATCAATGTAGCAAATTGACTTGTGTCAAAAATCTATAATGGCCTTGTGAGCCTCAAGCCAATCCATCCCTATGACTATTTCATACAACCCCAATGGTATAATGCAAAGGTCTAATGTAGTGTGAAAGGATCCAAAATCCAATCTACAATCAAGTACTAGGGATTGAACTATTACTTTAGCACCAGAGGCCAATTCGACTTGCCACTTAACATCTTGCTTTGTTACCCTTAGTCTACATCGCACTATGATAGATGAAGAAATAAAAGAATATGATGCTCCAGAATCAAATAAAATGGTAACTTTGTTACCCTGTAATATACCATATGTGGCTCCTACTGTGCTATGATGATAAGCCTAGCAGCTATCAACCACAACAAATACTCAATGTCCTTGACCTACATCACCAACTATCGGCTCCTACGCTACAGGCCTCTAAGTGTACCCTGATGTGCCCCTATTAGGACACTGTTGCACTATGTGACCCTATTGTCCACACGCAAAACATCCAGTACCTCTGCCATAGCCTCTACCTCCAAAAGGTGCACTCGACTGATACCTGTCACCGTGTCTCTGTTGGAAACCATTTCGTTTCCCCTGTGAACTTTGATACTATCCACTCTGAGTAGGCACCTACTGACCACAAAAGAAACATCCTATCCATCCACTGAATCTCTAAACACCTAGAGATACACTAGGTCATGGAAAACCACCTCCACTAAATGTTGACTAAGAACCATTTACAGGCTGATCGTAATGATCACAATGAGATCGTATCCTACTTTGATCTCTCTTCTTCTATTTCCAACTTCTATCATGTTGGGACTAAAAATTTTATTTCCTTGATTTTGAAGGTTGTTGCTACTTACCCTTAACATCGTGATCTCTATCCTGCCTTTGACACATATGAGCTAGAGTCTCCTCTAAAAAATGACACAATGGAGAATCCCCAATCCTTGGTATGTCTTGAGAATCCTGCTGCTCCTCACGATCTAAGGCATGGGGAGAAATGGGAGGTGTATCCTACTAATTACCTCCACAACCACCTACACAGCCATGACCTCTACCACGACCTAGCCTAGGTGGCATGATCCTGTAAAGATACACACCATGACATAAGACAAGGTACACAAACTTAAATCCTATGCAACTAACAACTTAATGGGTTCCACATTAACCCAGAACACCCAATGTTTAAACTTGGGCTCTGATACCATGTGTAACGCCTGCACCAAACCCTAGAGAATGTTACAAACATAAAAAAAGTGAATTTATTTAAAAAAAGGGGTAATTAAACAAGTAAAGTGAATTACACTAACACAAATTCTCTAAGGTACATGATGATGCTTACTTACAAACCCCATTACTAACAAAAGTTACTAAATATAACATAAGATTATTACTTGTGAATTAAAGATCATACATCTATAACATTAAAATACATCACATAAAATATAAAGTACAATAATGATCCATTCATACATTGCATCCATTCATTATTCAATTACAACTCTCATTTCCAAGTGAGATAGATTAAGAAAAGTGTTACAATTAAAATATATAAAGATTCTCCTTGAATACAATTGAGGAGTGATATAATTACAAATTACAAAGTATCCAACAGATACAAGAGATAACATGATAGAAATACAAATTCACTGGTACACATGAGCTTTCCAATCATGAAGTACTCATCATCACAAACAAGAATTGGGGACCCAATGGTGTAAGGTGCATGTTCCACCCAAACATGCGGTACTTGAAGGACCAACCCCCGTGCTAGGAGATAGTAAAAGAGATTCATAGGAAAAACGTAAAACCTCTAGACATAGGGAAAAACAATAATAAACTACACAAGTGCAAACTTACAAAATGGTTACAATGCTTCTAGATAACAATGATCAACAACACAAAATGACAAACTAACTCACGTTTTTCATAGGAGGAGTGTAATCACAAAGTTTCATGGGTTACCCTCGTATATCTTCCTAGGCTCTAACCCCCATCTTGGGTTACCTTGGTGACCTCTTACAATACCCGACCCCACATGCAATCCAATACAGAATTGATTATCTTTCCAAGAAACAAGATATTGATCATACCATTCCAGGCCTTCTCATCTCATCCCAAGTCTTTACTAGCCCTTGAGTCCATGAGTGAGACATTAAGAAAGGTTAAGTGTTTAACTACCCTTTTTCCCCTAACATATTTATTTAATTTTCACTGATTAACTAACTCTTCATGAGTTACCTTAACAAAACTTTGTGTGTCGGCCCTCATAAAAAGCCACTCCCCTATTAACAACCTAAGGGGTTAGTTCCACTAACATAGGGTAAACCAGGTGCAAATAACCAATTACAGATTTTAACTTATTAACAAAGTACAATACGACTTGTTCGTAGAATCAAGTAACCATACTTGATAAAATACCACGTACACTACCCGACATGAGTTACAATCCCCATGTCAAGAAAACACATCTGGAAGTCTAACATAAAAAAATAACTCCATTTTCCCAACATCAAGAATGAGAGAGATAGCATAACGAAAAGACAAATTGGAAATTTAATAACCTACTTTAGGATTTCCTAAATCCAAGCAAAGCAATGACATATTGCATGTAATCAATTAAAATAATTAACATTATTTGAAATAAGAATCTTAAACTAGTTGTTTTCTTCCAACTTCCTCGATTACAACAAATGTTAAAAAAATCAAATTTCTAATAACATCATTCTCCTATAAATCAATATTTGCATCATTATAATAAAATCATCTTAAAAACTATATTTAAATATAAATTAATCATATATAATTATATATTTAATGTATATATAATTATATATATTTATATTTAAATATACATATATTTAAAAAAAAAACTATTTAAATTCCAATTCATAAATATATTCCAATTAATCAATTAAAAACCCAATATTTAAAAAATATATAATATATATATATATATTGTAAATAATATATATAATATAAATCATATATAATATATATAAATATATAAAATTTATATTATATAAAAAAAACAAAAATAAAAAAAAATTCCAATGCAGCCTAGCCCCACACAGAGGGGACACAACCCCTACTAGGGCGACTGCCACATAGCCTCGCCTATGGGGCGGCTGTGGTGGCAGTGCTGCTACCTGCAAAGGTAATGACGTTGCCTGCCTGGGGGGGTAGCCCGCAACCCCAATAATTTTTTTTCAATATATATCTTTTAAAACAAAATCCCCTATTCTGGCAATTAACAAAACATGTTTTTCTTGAACATAAATTTTTTTTATAAAATTTTTTCCAAAAAAAATTCCCAGGAGACAAAATTTATACAATTAAAATATATGGGTATGTGTATATATATATATATATATATATATATAACTAGAAAAATTATGTATAGAAAAATCTACAACAAAATAATTTTCAAGCATAAATTTCATTATTTCAATTTCTATAAATTTCCAAATCCAAACAAAGGTTTTAAGATTTTATTTTGTTTCTCTTTCAATTTTTCTATTGTTAGAATTTGATTTTCCAAAATTTAAATTATTTTCTTTTGTTTTCTCTACATAGAATATGAGAATTTTGCCATTTTTCCTACAGATTTTTTCAAGAACTCACAACAAGCTTTCACAATTAAAATTTCAAAACTTCTAAAAAAAAGATAAAGCAATTAAATGAATCTATTTTCTAAAGCCTGAAGAAATTACAAGTTGATGTTGTGCTTTCTTGCCAAATCCAAAATTCCAGATCTCATTCCAAATCTCCACTTTCAAATCCAAGAATGTATGAAAAATACAAAGAAAACCTTTTTTTTCTTTTAACAACAAATTCTCCAAGGAAAAAGGAAAATATCTCCCATAATTTTTCCCCAAATTTAGTCAAATTTCCCAAAATATCCCACAATCACCATAGTTATTTCCCTCTGTGCATTTCTAAGATATATATATATATATATATATATTAAATTAAAACCAAAATTTCTTTTGAACAGGAATTTAATACTTTTAAAAATATCTTTTTAAAAGAATTTAAAACTTTTAAAATTTTCTTTTCAAAAAGAATTTAACACTTTTAATTCCACACACTTTTCAAAACAACATTAATCATTTAATTTATTTACTCCACAAAATAAGTTTAATTAATCAATTCATTTACTCATAAAATAAATTTAACCACTAGAATTAAATTTAATTAATTAAGTTAAATTTAAAGATTTTAACTATTTTAATCTAAAATACATAAATAATCATTAGTACCATTTACACATTAATTCCCACCGATAATAAATTATCAAAACATCAAAGATGACTTCCAAACAACATACCAGACACAAACTGACGACACACTATGATGGGGTTGTGGTTTGACAAGGAAACTCTATTACTATCACCCAATCCATGATACCGTTTGATTCTGGACAAGCTCAAACCTATGAAACTAGGTGGAGAGGATGTCTTATACCTACGATCCTATAATCAAAACAAATGTCATGCATGAATAAAACATAACAGTCACACCATGAAGAGAAATCACAAAATCATAGAGTGCTCGCATGCGAGTGATGCAATCCTGTCCCCTTCACCTATACAATCACATTAAGATTGACAAAAGTGAAGCATCATAAATCAGCAGAGAAACATATATCAATATTAAAATCTATTCTAATCAAAAGCATAACATGAAACACGACATCCATATAGTACATCATCTCATCATAGTATAACATCCACATCGCTCTAAAGCTAGTCATCATAAAACAATAACAAATATCTAATTCTAATAGAAAGTCACACTATCTAACAGCAGAGAAAACTGGAGGGGTGCTACATAGTACAACAAATCATAAGCATAAACTCTTAAGTATTGCAATTGATACAATTTAAATCACTTAAATAGCACAATCATTATTCCAAATAGAGTGGAGAGGAAGATAAAGGGTTGCTAATCAAGTATTAAACATCAATCAATTCCTCCTAAGGGCTTAATGATGCATCTCAAATGGAATTCATACATTTTTTAAGCAATTCATCATTCTACATACTAAGCTACTAGGTATGACAACACATAATTCATAACTTAAGCAATTAAGGAACAACTATAATTTCAATAGACATGATCACTGATATGTCTAATACAATCTTTGCATCCAACTAAATACTTGCAAACTCAAGAAAACTCAATGTCACACAAAATCAAATCAGTAACTACTTTTATTAGGATCATACACAAGAAACAAATACTTATGTTATCAAAACAACCGTAATCCAAGAGGAGTGATCACCAACAACACTAAATTACTAACTTCAGACTCTCATAACATTCAGGAGAACAAGCGCATAGACAAGAAGCATCTTGGAAAACATAACACATCACACCTTACAAGGCTAAGGGTAATATCCTAATCTAGAGATCTCAGTGTTGTAAACCTGGGCTCTGATACCAAGTGTAATACCCACATTTTATTCTCGAAACAACCTAACAATCCACAACGACTTTACTAGTTTTGCAAATATATATTTTTTGTTTACTTAAAAGAAAAAAAAAACAACACATTTCCCTACTTATAGTTACAGTCAATGATCACACTAGTTAGAAGAAAATATATAAATCATTCACTATTTTTAGTAATAGATTCTACTTACTTTGGGTTGGCTTAACATACCTCTTCCAATTCATTGTGTCAAAAAAAATTCCTCACTCCTAATACCTATACCTACAAGGTCCACATGACTTGGCACATACATAAGATCAAAGGTAGTTAGCACATGATTACCAAGACAACTATATAAATCAATGGTACATACAATATTGGAAGAAAAGACAAGTCCTAAACAAGACTTCAAAGAACACTCCTAGGGGCTTGACCTAATGCCTCAAGGGATCATCGCTTGATGGCCTTTCCTACATATATATTTTGCAGAGGCACTGTAGTTCACCCAACTGGACTTCAACCATCTCACCCATGGTTGGATGACAAAAGGATATAATTACCAAGTTAAAACCATCAACTCCAATCACAAACCACTAACACCTCTCCCATGGTAAAGTTAGGAACAATAGTTCAAGGTTAGGGATTAAGACTAGACTCACAAAGGATTTCTCAAGAGTTTTCCAAAAAAATTAAGTTTTCTCCAACTCATTTAACTTTCCCTCACATGGTAACACACTAGGTTAAAAAATTGGTGACTCAACCTCATTAATTCTCATAACACAATAATATTGATAATGAAAATCAATTTTCATTAGAGGACTCTTAAGTCAATAGGACCTAGATTATAGGATTTAACATATCCCTAGTGTCACTAGTCCATACTATAACAATGGAAATACAATAGTTCAAGGTTAAAGATTATGGCTAGATCCAGATGACACACACAACTATCATGAACCATTAGAGATGATTTTCCTCAAATTAGCTTTACCCAGTGCATGCAAGGTGCCAAAATAATCCACACATTTGAATGCAATTTATAATGGTTCAACCATACCTCTACTACATATTCCTTTGCATTAATAAAATAGAACAAGGTAATAAAATAAATTACATGTCATAAAATCCAATTTTAATAACTCATGACAGTATGTAAGCATCGACATCATATTCTCACAACAATTATGAAATTAAAACAAACATATAACTATAAATTGACTAGAGTTGTAAATTTTTCACTTCGCTCCTTAATGAACACTTTAATGTTTAAGTTATCAAAAAAGTCTAAATTCCCTATAAATAGGATATCATCATGCAAATTTATTGATATAAGAAAATTTTATTAACTATTCATGTTATGCATATTAAGAGATAATAACCACCAAATTTGAGAACAATAGTATAGGTGAAAACTAATTTTATAGAAAACATAAACAATACTCAAGCACAAACAGTATAATTCTATAATAATCTACTATCGTAATTGTTGAAGCATATCTAATTAAGAAAGAAAATTTGATAATAAATTTGATCATAACAACTTTTATCTTGTTGATCACCACAAAATAGTTGATACTAAAATAGTGATAACTCTCACAATATGAAACCAAATTCTAAACTTTACTATGTTTTGGAAAGGGGAAAGACCAAAGATTAAAACCCATAAATCATTTAGAGTAAATCACAAATATGTACGAGTAGTTTTTTCTACAACATAGCACTCTAAATCATCCAAAACAATAGTTGACAACATAATAACACCCTAAAACCATAATTCTAATTTTAAAGTTTAATTAAATACAAGTGTATTTAGGTTAATAAATATTATTATTTAATAATGCTTATTCACCCTATATTGGAGTTGATTACATTATTTTTATGTTTAAAGGGTGTTACTATCTTTCTACGGGTGTAAGAACCATGCAATACAATCTCTATAATACCTATAAAACCCCACCATGTAACCTAGAGGATGATGCAACACTGCAAAAGTACAACTAATTTTTTTTCCTTAAAAAGAGTAACAATAACAATTAAAGTAATCTACTCTAAACACATACATCCTCTAGGCCACACAACGCGTCTACATGTGAATTCCAAAACTTAAAAATTAATTTAACCATAGAATATGAAATTAACTAATGATAAACAACATACATCAAAGTATTAACCCATTGCATAATAAATTAAACATGGAAATGTAATGAACATATTTCCACAAATACAACACCACATTAAATGATATTTACAATTATAGTTCAAGAATGAATAGATCATACAAAATGATATGATTACAAAATACATGGATCCTCCTCGAATACAAATGAGGAATATAAATACATAGTGTCCCATTGATACAATGAGCACAAGAGAAGTAGCAAATCCAAAGATACACATGAGCTCTCCGAACTAGAATATCCCGCCATCACGAACAAGCCAAGAAAGCCCAATAGTGTAAGGTGTGTGATCCACCCAGCCATGTGGTACCCATAGGCCCAACCCCCATGCTAGGAGATAGTAAAATGTAACCAAGACAAACCTACTACCTCTAAACACGAGAAATATACAACACAACACTGTACCAATAAACACAAAACATCAGGTTACATTTCTTCCAGAACCTACTAAATCAAGTACAACCATTGTACAATACAAAAAAACTATTTTCATAGTAGGAGTGTCATCACAAAGGTTACATTGGTTATCCTTACGCAATCTTCCTAGGTCCCGACCCCCATCTTGGGTTATCCTGGTAACCTCTCACGAACTCTGACCCCATATGCATACCAGCGCGTAATCGATTATCTTTCAAGAATACAATATAATGATCTTGCCATTGTAGGCCTTCCCAACTCATCTCAAGTCTAACACAAGGCCTTGAGCCAATGAGCGAGACTAAATTATCAAGTTAAATGCATTAAGCTACCCTTTCCCCTAATATAGGTTATTTAATTTCCATTGATTAAACTGATTCTCATACGAGTTATTTTTGCACCACTTTGTGTGATGGTCCCCATTGAAAGCCACTCCCTTATTGACAACACAATAACTTATTCCACAACCCAAGGGTAGACAGTGCACTAAAACTGATAACAATTAACCATCATAACTCAAGAGGTAACACATCCTTACAGATGTCGAACAATGAATCCCAACTACGTACACTACCCTAGGAAATCTCAAAGGGTGAACAAAAGACACAACAACCCTTTCACAATTTACCATCTCTGGAAGGCTTGCATTTTCACAATAACAATTATTCTCCCCAATACACAATTACAAAAATATAAGTAATAAAATAAGCAACTAAATTAACTAAATTAACTACCATTCAGATTTCCTAAATCTAATTAATTCAATAGCTCATATTTAAAATACATCATTTAAACATAATTTCAATTTATAAATCAACAATTAATTAAACTAAATGTTTAACTTTTAGTTTCATAAATACTCATAATAATTAAGTCAATTTTCCTCAATTAAAATAATCAATCATGTAAAGTTAACTAATCATGCTTGCATGCACCTATTGTAATAACAATAATTAAATATTTATATTTAATATGTATATATATATAATTAAATATAATTATATATTCATATAAAAATATATATTATTTAATTAAAAAAACAATTATACTTTTCCCATTAACCTAATTAAAATATCCTCAATGTATTTTAAAATAACCATATATAAACATATTTATTATATATATACATTATATATATAATATATATAAAAAAAACACTAGCACATATATATATAATATATTATAAATATATATCATATATATTATATATGTAATATATATATATATATATATATATATTATATTAAAAAAAAATTAAAAAATTGAAATTTGGAAGGCAGATGAAATTATAATGCAGGTTGTATGAATACAGTTGTGGCCTACTGGTAAAGGCCTTTCCCATATGGGGAGGCATGGATTCGTGTGGGCAGTGTCGACTGCCTCACAACGCTAGCTCTCCCCTAAAGGGGAGTCGGCGTTGGGAGTAGCCAACAATTCCCCCTCCCAAACACAATTCCCCTAATATATATTAATTCGCCCTGCTAGCATAAATTTTCCGTACGGACTTGTAACAGGCTTTAAAATCTAAATTTTGTAGAAAATTTCACAATTATGTACTATATATAAAATTCACAAATATATATATAATATATATACATATATATATATATAAACAAAAATATTAAAAGAAGATTTTTCCAGATGAGCAATTTTTTAAACAAGAATTTTCTACAGAAGAATATATCAAATTTTAATAGAAAGAAGTTTTCTACAGTTTTGATCTAATTTCAACAGAGGTTCTACAATTTAACTATAATTTCCTTTAGGATAAATCCATTTCTAAAACTCAATTTAAACAAAGGATCTAAAATATTTTCTACAGAGGCTATAAAAGTTCATGGCAATCTTTTAAAACAAAAGCTTCTAAAAATAATGAAATCCTTTTCTACAAGAAACCTTCCCAATTTGCAAAAAAATAATAATTTAACTACTCTTTCCAAATTAAATTTACAAAAGCAATAAAGAACATGTTCCAGAAGATTTGTTGATTCGAAGTTTGATGCAAAGATTCCCTATAATTTCCAACTTTTCCAAAGCTTCCTCAAGAAGAATTACCACTTCCCAGAGAACAAAAAATAATCTAGAACCAAAGAATGCAATAGAATTTAAACTAGATTCCCTAAACTTATTTCAGAGCTTCTAATATTAAAATCTCAAAACCTCAAAACAATTCAACCCTCTTCCAACATCCTCTCTTTCTCCCGTGAAAACAACTTCCTTTATTTCAATCTCAATAATTCTCTTGGAGAATCAATTTTCAAAACAATCAGTAATCAAAACCTTCTAACTTCTAGTTACACAACAAATATCTTTTCTAAAACAAGCATAGATATTTCCAAAGATCTTTTACATATATTATGCATTTCAAATTAAATAATTTATTTATTTCAATTCAAATTTAATCTAATAATAAAATCACTTAATAACATAAATTAAATTAATTAATTTATCTATTATAAGTCTCTACATTAATAATCTAGATTAATTAAATAACCAATCATAACATTTATAAATTAATTCTCACAAATAAACCTTGCACAATAAATAAAATAACAAAGAAAACATGGATATAGAATATGACCAATACATGGACTGACGACACACTATACTAGGGTAAAAGTTTGACTAAGTTAACCTATTACTATCTCCAAATCAACATTATTATTGGGTAGTGGAAACGCTCAAACCTGTGAATCTAGGTGAAGCCATTGTCCTCTACCTGCAAACCTACAAACAAGGCATATGCCATACATGTTTGTAGATAATAAATCATACACACCGTGAAGAAATAATCACAGAAATCACAGGGAACTCACAAGCGAGTGATGCAATACCATTCTCTTCACCAATACAATGTCACATCAACTGATGAGATAAAATATCAATTAAACTACAATGAGCATATATAGCAATATCATCTCAACTAAACATCTATGCAACCATAAAGTATGTCACACATAATCACCATGCATATAGTGTATCATCATATCAATATAGATCTATCATCACTTCACTGTTAGCTATCAAATAACAATAACATAAAATATATTTTAACAAAGTATCTAAACTATCAAAGAAAACATAACAAATCGGAGGGGTGTTACAATACCTAAGTACAACATTATGCTCTTCATGGTTAAAATTACAATATGTTTAAACACCTGAAAAAGGTTGTGAAAGCACATATAAAATCTATTTGCATACATACAAAATATTAAATCATAGATAGGGTAGGAAAATTGCAAGGTAAGTATGAATTTGGTTTTCTTAAAAGGTTCAAGAAACTCTTCAGCAAAAACAAGTGGCAGTGAAAACCCAATTTCCATAAGTTTTACTGAAATAGAAAACATAAAGCAACTACTAGAACAAGAGTAACCACTCATCAAAGCATAATTTTATTCGATAATTTATGCTAAAAATAAATTAGTACAAAAGCATGAAGAATTATGAACTCATATTTATGTGATCTAGTTGACTAAACATATCAATAAACTAACATCTTATGGAATGCAATGATTTTATTTCACCATTTTATAACAAAAGAAAGCATAAATAATAATTTATAATCATTCAACAAATCATACTATGGATCAAATAACATGCACATTCAACCTATAAATCATCTACTATTTATTTTCATTTGAATCAATATTGGGGAGACTAACAAGTATGCAAGTTGAAATATTAACACTCTCTCTTGATATTATGAACAATCTAAGTTTAGTATCTTTAAGTTCTTATTAAGATTGAAGTCTAGATGTCTAAAATAAAGTGCAGTCAGACTGATGTTAGATTTACAAGTATAAATTTAATTCTTTTACCACTGGTGTAATTGTATCAAATGCAATTTCTTCCAAAAATAAAATATTTACAATAAATCCTTCAGTAGGAAAAGTATACCAACATTACTTGACAAGAGGCCACTAAAATAAACAACATTACAATTTTGACTGCCGAATAGAAAAAGAAGAAACCAAAACATTGAGATATCAATCTAAAACTTAGCTTTACTTGATTTTGGCCAGATTCATCTCATTCATCCCTAGCTATAGATAACTGCTAGAAAATCATATTTGATAGTCTTATGCAATGAAAAATAACAACTCGATTTATAACAGATCAACATCTTTGGCTTATACAGCTTCTCAAAAAGACATGTCATGACTAGATGCCTAAAGCAAAGTTTCATACTTACCATTTCCAAAGAGGGACAAAAAAGTTACCATAAATTATAAGCAAGAGATAACTTGGGACCTCAAGATTATTCCATGCCGTTATTAATGTCATTGAAGACCAAGGGGAAAATTTGTAGGGTAGATAATCGAAACGTTGGACAGAAATTTAACTTCCATCTTTGTGCAGGCATTGAAAATGCAAGTGCACTGGTAGACATGTAAGCAGAATCCAGAAGCATAGCCTCGACACTCAACTCCCTTTATTAAATAGGATTTTAAAACTTTCAAGAAATTGCAATGACAGGTGTAAGGAAAAAAATTCTGCAATCTTTTTCTAGCATAAAAGATTGTGATCTTTTTCCACCACCAGAATTTACAACTACCCTGGCAGATATGCATGCAAAATGTGGATGCAAAGACAAGGCACCTGGACTAGCAAGTTATCTGGTGAAAAGACATATTCCTAAATCCCTTTTAAAATGGCTGAAAAAATACATTACAATGGAAATGTGAATGTACCAGCATTAATATTTAATTTTTCCATTATTAAATATGATATGTGAATTATTAAATTTAACTGTAATATTAAATTTGAAATTACCTTTTTTAATATTAAATTTAACTTTATTGTCATTAGTTCATTCACAATATAAATTTGATTAACTTAATAAAATTTCAGTAATATAAGTAAAATGTTTAGAATAATTAGAGGAAGAGGAACTAACACACACTATATATATATATATATATATATGAACTTTGTGTGATTAATATATATTATTTATAAATACTATCATAGTTCATGATTCAATTACATGTGGTTCAAACAATTTAACCATATAAGAGCATGTGATTGATTAATTTATTCAAATGATTGATCTTACAATAATTATATCATGATTCTTACTTGATTTATTACATTACCTTGCCGACATGTTAGTTTTAAATTACTTAAATTTAAAGAAAGAATAGCAATGTAATATAATAGATATTCAATCTTTACACAAATGGGTAAAATCATTTACCCTCAATCACTTATAGATTATAATTAATTATATACACCACTCCTTTAATCTTTATTTATTTATTAATTTATCATTACATTATAAATTCATTTTATTATCAAATATTTTTATTATATGCATTTATATATATCTAGATATACTTACTTATCAAAGTATACCCTAATATTTAACATTTTTTTTTTTAAATGCATAAGATATTCAAGACTTCATAACAACCACTTAAATTAAATTAGATAAGCTAAATACTAATTAATCCCCTGACCAGTAACTAGGGTCAAAATGCAAAACCTCAAGTAACACAACTAACCAACCTAACATATTGACAAGGTATCAACCCAAAACTCATCCTTCATCTTCAAGTTCCTTAGCCAAACTACTTGTACATCCAAGGTGAGAGTGGAGGGGCACTACAAAATAAATCTTGATATCAAGATTCACCAAAGAAATAGTAAATTTAGTATTTTGGAACCATTTAGAGAAAATGAAAGCCATAAATGAAACTATATAGTCTTTTGAACAAAAATTGACATAGACTTCAACAATATAGGTTTCAATAGATATCTAGATGAAAAAACCCGCATTAACACATGAATTCAAGTCAAGAAACCAAAAAAACAAAAAAAGATGCTATTGGAAAACCCAAATTGTTCAATTTTCAATAAGGTTTTGTTGAGGAAAAAATAGTATTTCACATGGCCTTCACACACCAATTTTTTGGGTATAGGATTCTATTTACTCCTTCAACTTTGTAGCCATGTCTACAAGGGAAATACATTTCTAACACTATTCAGGCTGTACATATATACATATACACATATATGTATATATATAGAGAGAGAGAAATCTACATATATACAAACATATAGTTTGTTGAGAAATGAGTATACTTCTACTTTTGTTCCCCATTGAATCTTTGTTGGTTCCTCTCAATATATGTATGTGTGTTTGTGTGTATGTATGTATGCCAACCATTACCGCTACATGCACTTGCACCTTCATACAAGCTTGTCCTCCATAGTTATAGCTACTATATATACCTACATATATACAAGTATGTATATGTATATCTATATGCTTTGTGTGTACTTGTGATGGTCGTAATTATAGCTGTCATTTAATGCCCTAGGGAGCAAACTGAATGTATTAGATATTTTCAAAAAGGCATTGTTTTGTGTCATTTTATTGCTATACCTGATATGGGAGCCATGAGTAATGAGGGTAAGCTTCTGTGAGGGTGCAACCTGGAATAAGGTTTATGTAGCTTTTGTGAGGGTGGGTGGAGGTTACTAAACACATCAAACACAATAAAGAAATAGTATTGCCTTCCCCCAATGGTGGCTACGCAAAACCCATAAACCAAGCAATTTATAGTAAGCTACAGAGCAACAATCAACAATCCCTTTTTGAAAATAACATAAACTATTTTATAGATACTAAACGAACAGTTTTTCAAATATGCACCTCTTTCGACTTCCTTCAATTACACCTCTTCCCACTTGGTTTCTCTTCCCTCTGTCCTTTCTCCATGGCTTGCTAAAAATGAACATAGAACTATCACAACCCACCACAGCTGTGGAAATTTTGTGAAGGTGGTTGGAGGTTATCTTGTGTTCTTTGCATGCATTGATGGTTGCAAAAGGTGTGGGTTGTGATAATTCTTATATATCTATCTATATATATATATATGTGTATATATATATGTATATATATGTATATATATATGTATGTGTATGTGTGTGTGTATATATGCACAATATGATATTGAAAATGACACAAATTTTTTCTTTGTTCTCTGAGGAATTTAAACATAGATTTTACTTGCACCATCACTACATGAAAACCATACAATGATTGATGTTGATGCCATTTTGCTGGCCTCCTCTATCATTGTGCTAAATTCTTTTAAATATTTAAAAAAAAAGGACAAAACAACACCTACTACAAGGTGTCAGAGACCTAGAACTGCGAAGGCTGGAAAAAATTCCAACCAATGTTTCCCATAGCCCAATGCTAATGGTTATTGTCTAGCTTTGGCTGTATACTTTCATTTACAATGCATAATAAAATAGCTGATATTATAGAGTTAATGTTGTTTTCCAAAAGTCATTCTTTTCGATAGGGCAGTGCTCAAGAGGTTGTACTGTTTCAATTTTTGATAGGGTTCTAGTGAATACGTTTATGTAAGTATATCTATATATATACATACATATATATATATGTACATATATATTCATTATTTATCGCACAAAGGACAAAAAAATTATTCTTGGAAAACCAATGGATAGAAATAAACCAGGCTAGCGAGCAACATACCACAAAAGAAAACTAGATTATGTTAAGAATTTTATTCCATTGCAAACATAGCTAGAAAATGGAGTTCATAGAAAGAAGCTGACAAACAAATTGACATTCACAAACCCATGCAAACCACTGCCTTGTTATCCCAAAAAAGGTTGGAAAATATTATCATAAGTGACACTTTCAGTTTTATTTTGCAAATATCATTTCCTGCAAACTCAAAATATAGCCTCTAGCCATCTATACAAAAGTGCCTATTAAGTTTTCCTTATGAAACTTAGTATACAGTCCATTACTTTGACAACTTCTTTTCTAAGGATGAAGAAATAACAACTAGGAATGTGTATTTAATGCATGATTTCCCCATTGCTGATAGCTATCTTGAAGAAAAAGCTACACCCAGAGAATGACACCCAACAATGTGTTACAAAAAATTGAAACAATATAGTTTTTTTCTTAGTGGGACCCTCTGAGAAACAAATAAATATAGCTATAGGGCAATGCCCTTTCAAACATTCTACAAGCATTTTTTATTTTTGTGATTGCTTGAAAAGACAACTATTGCTTATACCTATTGTCAGGGTGATCCCATAATAGTGGTTTACAATTTTTGGCCAAACTGGACACTGAAATTATTATTTTTAACTAAATCTTCACATTCGGGCACCTATAGCGGCTAAACTGTGAGGAATTTGAAGATGATGCAAACTAGAGTCTCATCAAATTTTGTCTGTAGATTCTAAAAATGTTTTTTTCAAAATTTTTGGAATCAAATTGCACTTCTTTTTGAAAATAGATTTTTTTCAGAAAACAACATTTTTAAAAAGAGACGCACACCATATAACGCATAACTTTTTTTCCATGAAGGATAAAGTTCTAATTCTTTCAAATTTATATTTGTGACTCTGATATCTAGTGCTTCCACTTAGTTAGATAGTTTTTTATTGAATATTTTTTCCTTAATCAAGTTTAAAAGTCAAACAAATTACAATTCAGACACATCACGACTGTATAACGCGTAACTTTTTTTGTATATGTCAAAATTTTATTTTATTTTTTTTGTTGGATCAAGGACTTCAATATCTGGTGTACTCATATTTTGAATTTTTTTTTATAATCTTCTATTTATCCACATGTGAAGAACAAAGAAATTCATTTTTGATGAAAAACCTATGTTTAATAAAACTTAAAAAACAAATACATAAAAAAACCAAAACATATTAAAATTATATTCATTGGATAGCTTGTTATGAGGAATACCATAATAATTTGAAATAAATTTTAAATGAATTCATTTGATCCCCCAAAATCTAAATCAAAAGTGATTTTTATCAGCATTTTGATAGGTGTAAAGGAGACACATTTATAGGTATGGTTTAAAACTAGCGAGGTTCTATCCAAGGGGGTTTGATCTAAGGTGATTTGATCAAACCCTCTTCAATTGGAATCCTTAAAATGGAACTTTTTAAGGCTTAAATCATTATATTTTCTAAAAATATGTGATTTCAGCTAAGATTCGTTCCTCTCAGGAATTGTAAACCACTATTATGACAGCACCCGTCACATAAACCATACAAAAATTAATTTTGATGCCATTTCACTGGCCTTCTCTATTGATGTAGTAGATGCTTTTAATATAAAAATAAAAATAGAATTCACTAGCTTTCTTTCCTGGCCACACTGAATGGAGGCCATAAATAGCCTTGTCTAGACAATAACAACAAATAGTTCCTTGTGCAAAACAATATCAATTGCATAACATTTACTATTTTTTTCCATTCCAGCCATTGCCACAAAAATATTTCTTGCAACAGTGACCCATATGCAACACCCTCAAAACACAAAAAACTTGTAGTAACAAACTGAATCAAAGCCTCCACCACAAAATGTGAATGATTAATGAATCAATATTGTATATTTATATATATATATATATGATAGTGAAGAATGTGTTTTGGATAACAATATAAACTATATGATATTAAGTATTTGATTATGCATTGCAAAGAGTGGAATATAGCCAAGGCTAGTGAACAACAATTAGATTGCATTGTGGAGAACATCACAAACTATTTTAATATATTGCAACCATTTACATAGAAAAAAATCCATAAATGAGACAATATTAAATTTTGTTGTGTGTAGATTTCTATGTATGTCAAAGTAGATGTAAGCAATGTACATACATATTATTCCCAATGTTTATTGTTTTCTCAAAATAGTTATTTGTTTGAATCTTGACATGACATACTTCAGATTTTATACTTCATATTAACTATTATATACAACACTAAAGCCTTTTTCATAATTATTTATTTTCCTTCGAACTCTTGGTGTTTCTAGGGAAAAAAGGAGGGATTTTAAAATTAAAATAGTGAACTTGGAATAACAAATTGTATGTTAAGTATTATTTGAATCATTGAATCCTTTGTTATTATTAATCCTTTCCTGTCATATTTTTAATGCCTGTGTAAAAACATTGAGTGCCCATGTTGTGTTTTGAAGTCATAGACCTTATAGCCAATCGCTGACATTACAACTCTTCGATTCTAAAAGAGCAGACACAAAAATGTCGGTGGCCCCTAGCTCTTTCGAGGTTGGAGAAAAATCCTCAAGCAGGAGCCCTGTAAGTGGGTTTGTTGTTTATTTTATTGCTACTACCAATTATCTTGACAGTTTCTCAAGTGCACCAAACAAATAAAAAATATACTTCATTTGAATTAACAATTACTATGATATATGTCCTAACTTATTTATATTTAAACTTCCTGTCTTGTTTCCCCTTAAATTTATTGGCCATTTTGGACTAACTTATATCTTAGAGGGGAAAATATCTTAGTTTCCAAATGTGTCAATAGTACTGTTTCCTTTTAGAGTTTAGTCATAGTTATAAATATCTCATTGCTACCACTATGTTGAGATTAATTACCTTGTAGGGTACAAATGTTAATCTAACCTTACCAAGAGATGTGCTATGCTTTATAGATGTTGGAGATGTTGTCCTATCTCCAGTCCTCCAACTAATGTCTTACCAAAAAATAAGAGGTGATCAAAGCCTAGTTGATTGGTACGAAGTTGTCTTGTCTGATGGAACCCACATGCAAATGAGAAATTTTCCTGAAAAATACAATGACCTATTTTTTATAGGCAAATTGAAAATAGGCTTGATTGTGTGCTTGACAAACTATTTGTCTAGAAAGCTGCAGGAATCGATGTTTGATATAGTTCTTCCTTGCTCATACTTGTATTTTCCTACTTCCTTGTTTGTGGGGGCTACCTTTTAAAGTATTTAATGTTCATTTCATTCTAGGGAAATTTCCATACTGTCCTTAGATGTGAAGATGACAAATTTCCAGCTAATTGGAAAACCTAAATATTTGTTTAAAGGTCAAGAAGAACAAAAAGTTGACTGTGAGTCGCCCTCCCCATCCAAATGAGCCTCCACCTTTAGAATTAATACATCACCAAGGTAGAAATATGCTCCTACAAAAATTAGCCTTGTTAAAGGGTTGAATGTTTACCATTCCAAATGGATGATAAAAGGTCATGTAACAATAGAGGGATGTGCAACATTATAGAAAGTAAGGGCGCAAGGGGTAGGTATTCAACTTTGATATCATTGATGATGAGGGTACACAAATATGGATTATGTGCTTTAATGACATTGCAATGTCCATTATGATAAGGTTGAGGTGGGGTGCACTTATTATGTGTCAAAGGGATTGGCGAGACAAGCAGACAAAAAATTTAATAAGTTAAACGACCAGATGGAAATCATTCTAGATCAAAGTTCAATGTTAAATTGTTGTGATGATGAGGCATTTGTGCTAGAGAAAGTATTTAAGTTTACACCACTAAATGAAATTGAAAATTGCACTAATAATAGTTTAATTGATGTTATTAGCACTATGGTGCATGTGGGAATGGTTTCATCTATACAAAGAAAGGATCAGTCCCAAACAATTCAGAGGACTTGGTATGTGTAGGATCATGATCGGCAAAAAAGTAACAATATGATGGGTATGTGTAGGGTATGTGGCTGGTGACATTTATTTTACCCAAAATTGATGAAATGAAAAGGGTTTTTAAAAGAGATTCTCAGCTTTCCACCAATATAAATTATTCTTTGCTTTGAATTTAATAAATAATTATTATTCTTTTTCTATTTGAATTATGACTAAAGTCCTGATTGATAGGCTAATTGAAAAACATACATAGCTTTCAAACGGTATCACATTTTTTTAATCTAAAATATGTGTCACATTCTATACTTCACATACTATAGGATTAAAAAAAAAATTAAATTTCATGAAGTTTTGACCAAGTTAAGGTGGTCAGACATACAAGTTTTTATATTTTTTCAATTTTGTAATAAACAAATCATAATTAATTATTTACTTGGAATTATTTTTTAAAAATATATGCACCACATTGGGACATGAGTCCTCTACTTATATCTAAAATATTATAAAAAAATATTATCATTTTATTGTGGTGAGGGTGGTAAGATAGACATCTACTTCTTATTTTTTCCCTGAAATTTAAGTACTACTACATTGGAATTTCAAATTTTCACCAAATAGGATTTAAAAAAAAAAAAACCTAGTAGTTTATAAAATACATTCAATTTCCTATAGATTCTATTCTTACATATTTTTTAAATAATATAGATAACTTATTCAAATTTCCTAACTTTTATTTTTCTAAATTTTTTGCCACTTAAGGGCCTCCTTTTTCCATGATGATCCTACACATACCAAACTAATAAACATAATGATTTGTCATCCTTTTCAATTGATGCTAATTTTTTGGGGCTCAAACTGGGAAGCAAAGGGTCATGAGTTAGAGAGGTAGTACACCCCTGGTTCAGCTCTCATCCTTGTTCTAAAAAGTGCACGTGTTGGGTACTTTAATGGATTTGTTCTGAACACAGCCGCATGGAATCTTCTATATATTAATCTTGACATACTAGAATCAAATCCATTGATCGAGAGAGGATATATTGATCCACCTATTGTTGAAACCCCTCAAGAATTCCTTTGAAAGATTGCTTTGGGAAATGGGAGAGTCACTATTACATATATGTTCGACCACTACATTGGCTTGCTAGAGAATTTGCAAGCTACTCTCAAGGATACAATAAAATTTATAAAAATTGATGCATTTTGCTATGCTACATGCCCATTGGAGGTGAATGGTAGGAAATGCAAGAAAAAGTGTGAACAATCTGAACAAAATACATGGTTCTACCCAAAATGGCAGACAACAATAGTTGACTGTGACTTTTGATATTTATTGCAACTAAAGATCAAAGACCACATAGGCAAGGCTTGGGCAACTACTTTTGAAGAGGCTGCAACAAGCCTATTACAAATATCAACAAAATAGATTTACATGTTGCAATATGATTCTACCGTTAAAATGAGTGTTGAGTCTATTATAAATGTTGTGACCTACACATCATTTTTTTTCACAGTTCTAATCAAAACTCAAACTTATAATTCAGAAACAAGACTAAAAACAATAATAGTGAAGGTTACATAGCTGAACTTTGAAGCTGAGTGCAAGCTCTTACTATCATATTTGTCTACTATTTCTCCTACCGTGCAACAGTCTCTAGAGATAGTTGCCATACTACCTTGACCACCAAAACAACCATGGCTAGTTGTGACTTTTCATATTTCTTATAGTTCATGTTGGCTAGAAATTTAGTTTGTTTAATTCCCTCGCACTGCTTGTCACATAAAAAACACCTTTCCTTTCTACTGCTATTTCTTTGTTGTTTGTTTGAATGGTTATATATTAATACAATGAAGTAAAAATTATAATGTTTAAGTAAAAAAGATACAATTGTTTTATTTTCTATTATTCATGTTGCTTATAATTTCATTACGTTTTAAGTGTATATTTCTCATTTAATTTTATACTACTTATTTATATAGAGTTCTTGTCTTTTTTAGGAGATGTATTATTGTCTACACTTGCTCATATATCTACTTGTGGACATAGTTGTATGCATCTGTACATTTACATATGCATATAGATAAATATACATGCATGCAATTGAGGTTTCCCTATGTTATACAACTTCCTAGTATAGATGTGTGCAAATATTTGTTTGTGTATTGGATATCTATGCATATATGCATACACAATTCAATATTTACAACTATCTATGATTTTTTTTAAAGAGAATGTTGTTTGAATCTTTATTAAAATGTTCTTAGTGCATAGAATATCTTGATAGAGTTATGTGTAGATATGTGTGTCTATGATGTATTTGTCTATATAACTATCATTTCTGGGTAACTATCTAATGCTTACCAAGTCTTCTTACTACTGCTTTGTGATCCCTAATGATACTTCCATTCTAGATGTCGATGTAATATGGTTCTTGGATATAATGTCTTTCATGTATGTTATGCAGCTCAATCCACAACCCAGTGTTGAACAATGCATTTTTGAAACTACCACAAACTCCTCAATTAGTTTGGTCAATTTTAAATGTAAAGTATTATTGCAACCATTGGAAATATATGTAGTACATACATGAGACAATGTTCTCATGGTAAGATGTGCAAAGTGATGCTTGTTTCTTGTGTGTATGCAAATCAAATAACTCAAGTTATATAGGTTTCCTTGTTTTTCACAAGGGAGAGTTGATTGTTGTTCTCTAACTTAGGGTATATGTTTTCCATTTTTGGTAAGGTTGTATTGGGAGAAACTATATATTTTATTCAAACCAATATTCTTTCATTCATGGATCGGCTTATGTAGCACATCCTCTGTGATAATTTTTTGCCAGTGCTTCTCTTTGAAAACAAGCCAGCGGTTTGCATGGGCTTCTCAACATGAAATTATTTCTATGCTTCTTTGTATTCCCTCAATTTTTTGGATATGTTTGCAATAGAATAAAATTATTAACATAATCTAGTTCTCTTTTTGTGGTCTGTTGCTCTATGCCCTGGGTTATTTTCACCCATTGGTTTGCTAGTCACAATATTTTTGTGCTTTATGGAATCAACAATGCATACATATGTGCCTCTTCAGAAAGGCTCAAATTTTTCTCGAAGGTTAGGCATAGAAAAACATTACACTGAATAGTAAGCAACTTAATTGCTCACTTGAACTTTGTAGACCTTCCTTTGTATTTTAATAGAAACTGCATGATACATACCAACAATTATAGTGCATTGTAAATCAAACAAGATGATCTTCTCCAACAAAATTTTTCATTATCATCATCATCAAAAGATGTTCTTCTATATGTTAAGTGAATTGCTTCTCCTTTCCTCTTCACCTCTATGCAAATAGAATCTGCGAAGTCTCTAAATTCACATCATTATCATTTTTTACATGTGACATGTAATTATCCTATTATGTACATATATTTTGATTATAAATTATACAACCACTTAAATTTCATGTTTTAGATATTTTTTTCCAATAAAACATGTTCATAGTACCAAATTTCACAGTTTTCTTATGTGTAGGTTTATCCCATTGCAACAATTTTAGATTACAACTACATTGTATTGGTATACAAGATGTAGGGCTGCCCAGAAATTCTAAATGGATTTACAATTCCACATTCACATGTTTTATGTCCTTCACCTATATTCCATCTATACATAATGTAAACCTACGTATCTTTTTTTCCATTTCTCATTTCACAACTCCATGTGAAATTATAAAAAATGTATAGCATTGATTTCCACTGAATAGATTCCCTCAGGTGCCAAAGCATTGCCTTCAACATTCACCAAAGTGGTGGATAATTAATGTTACTACTTAGGCATTTGGTCATATCCAATGATGCTCCATGACCTGATATGGTAGGGTGGAGAGTAGGATTCCTTTTCTATGTCTAGACTCCAATAATTTTTGTGCACAAGCCATTTCTAGATTTTATTTACTTACTTTGTTCTACGGCAACTCCATTGCATCTCATTTGTAATTAATTCTATAAGTATTTATATTTTCTCATTTGTTTATTTTCTACCAACTAAAATAATTATCCTTCGTAGGCCTTTTCATGCGATTAGATCTTGTATTGAGTCATTGGCTATTGATACATTGCTCTCACCATTGATCATAGTGGTTGAAAGTTTATTTTTTTTCTTGGGGGTTTGGTGAGAGAAAACAACACTCCATGACCCAATATGGTAGGGTGGAAATTGAGCCTTGTTTTATTTTTGGAATACTACATTATACCACACACACCAGGTATGGCTAAATTATAATCACTCCATTCATCCAATTGCAAGTAGAGAGAAAATTATCTGTTATAAAATATACAACTTTGATATATTTTGATTTACATATTGTTTATCAATAAAGCATGATCACTGCACTAGAATTCACACCTTGTATATACATAGGGTGTATATGGTGTAACCTTTGCACTAAAAGTTTTTCATAGGACTATAGCTGTCAGTTTTACCTTTCCACTACGATGGTTGTAATGGAATAAAATAGTTAATGTTATGTGGTTCATTTTATTTTTGCATAATCATAACAATAAACTTCACACTTTCTTGTTATTCTTGCAGACCATATTCCAACCATAATGTAGTGTTTGATGAACTAATGTGTTACAAACAACCTTTCAGAATAATGATAGTGACTAGAAAATTAGTGACAATGGTCAAATAGACAATCATATCCTCATGTACGTTATACTGATTGTAATAAGCAATATTCATTTCACCATTGAACAGAGTGGTGGGAAATGTGTATTCTTTCTTGAGGGTTTGGTGAGAGCCCATGAAGCTCCATGACCCAATATGGTAGGGTGGAGAGCAGGCCTTATTGTGTTGAGTTTTATTTTATAGTTTTTATGTACATATTGCTATCTTTCTCACATAGGATTCACAAAAGATTCAAATGTTTTAGGTTGTGGTTACAACATACTAAAATAGTTCATCTTATATACTTTATGTTAGCTTACATTGGCCATTGTTGGTAATTGATCTCTTGGTTAAGCTATATTGTTCCATAGAGTAGGCCAAGAAAATAACACAGCTATACAGGAGGCTAGCGAAATGTCCTCAACATTGATTATTGTATGGTTTCCATGTAGTGGTGATTGTGCAAGTAACATCTATTTTAAAGTCTTTAGAAAACAAAACAAATGTCTATGTAGTTATCGATAACATATTTTTGGGTATCATTCTTTGGGTTTATGTTGTTGTTGAAGGTAGCTATGGAGGCCAGAAAAACAACATCAAGATTAATTGTCGTATGGTTTGTACGTAGTGGTGATGGGGCAAGTAACATCTATTTTAAATTCCTCAACAAACAAAATGAATGCCTGTTTAGTTATTAATAGCGGATTGTTGGGTTTCATTCTCTGGGTTTCTGTTGTTATTGAAGGTAGCTGTGAGTGAGCATGGAAAGCTTCTGTGGAGGTGCAAGTGCATTCATTGGCTATGGAATCTCAATGAAGGTGGTTGGATGTTATCTTTTGTTCTTTTCATGTGTTCATGGTTGCAAGAGTTGTGGGTTCTAATAAATTTGTGTTCCTTTTTTGCAAGCAATGGAGAAAGAAAGGAGGGAAGAGAAAGCAAGTAGGTAAAGATGTAATTGAAGGAATCGAGAAGAGGTGTATATTTTTTATTTTTCCTCCCCCATCATCTACTTGCTCTTAGTTAGTTCTATAATCTCTTCATATTCCCAGTTGCTCTATAAAACATGCTCTCCCGTAGAAGACATAGTTCAAGAAATGGGATGTTCATATTCCACTATACATGCTAAATAGATGGATGAGCTTTGAAAGAACTGTGGAGATGAAGTGATTATAAGATTGGCTAAGAGAATGTGAACATTGATTTCACCATTCATCATAGTAGTGGCCACCTAATATTAGAAAGCAAGCCTCATTTTCTTCTCTTCCATTTTATATTTTCTATGTGTGTAACTAAACTACTCACTTGAACAATACTCTTTATTGGCATGATCATGAAAAGTTGTAATTTATGGTAAGTAATTGTAGGGGTTTGGTGATAGATGATGACACTCCATCATCCAAAATGGTAGGGTCGAGAGCATGGCACCTTTTTTGTGTCCAGACTTGAATGCATTGCATTCAAAAGGTCTAGCCTTTGTAGTAAGAGTTTTGCATAGGAATGTGGGTAACAGTTTTTAGCTTTCTATCATGATGGATGTAATGGACTAACCAACATACTAAAATTCACACTTTTTTGTTATTCTTGCAGACCATATTCCAGCCATAATGAAATATTTGATGGACTAATTTCTTACAAACAACCTTTCACAATAATGATAGTGGCCAAAAAATCTATAACAATGGTCAATTACACAATCAGATCCTAATGTACTCTATATTGATTTTAATAAGCAATATTCACTTCACCACTGATTAGGGTTGTGGGAAATGTATATTCTTGCTTGGGGGTTTGGTGAGAGTCCATGAGGCTCCATCACCCAATATGGTGGGGTGGAGAGCAGGCCTCATTGTGTTGAGTTTTCGTTTATATTTTCTATGTAGAAATTACTATCTTTCTGACATAGGATTCATAAAAAATTCATATGCTTTAGGTTATACTTACAACATAGTAAACTAGTTGATCTTATGCACTTTATATGTTAGATTCCATTGGGTATTATTGATCATTGTTCTCTTGCATAAGTTATACCGTTCCATGATTGAGAAGGTACTATTAAAAAGGCTATGTTGTCTCAATTTTTGATAGTGTTCAGTTGAATTGCTCTCAATTCCCTCTTGCTCTCCCTTTATTCTTTGCGTTTTGTGCTTGAATTTTTAAATTACCTCTCCAATCATTTGATTTCTCTTAGCCAGTTTTACAATCTATTCATATTTACAGTTGCTCAAAAAAAAAATGCTTCTCCTTTGGGAGAGATAGTTCAAGACTTGGGTGTTGATATTCTAGTTTATATAGCAAACAGATGGATGACCTTTACAAATGAAGTTCAACCAACAATGAAGATGAAGTGATTGTAATTTTGGTTATGAATCAACATCCCACTTCTTGAACTCTCTTTCCCAATGGAGAATAGCCGATGATGCTCCATGACCCAATATGGTAGGGTGGAGAGCAAACCTACTTTTGTATGTCCATAATTCAATCCATTCCCTACATATGGTATGCCTAGATTTTATTTACTTATTGTGTTCTATTGCAACTCTATTGCATCATCTTTGTAATTAATTGTATAAGTCTTTATATTTTTTGATTTATTTATTGTGTACCAATGGTTCATGTTTATTACACTAGTAAGACTTTTATTTTATTTTTGTAGATCATGCTCCAACAATAATGTGGTATTTCATGTACTAATTTGTTACAAACAACCTTCTTGAATAATGATAGTGACTATAAAATCAACAACAATGGTCAAATAGACAATGCTATCCTAATGTACTCTATATTGATTATAATATGAAATATTCATTTCACCACTAATCATAGTGGTGGCCAATATATATTCTTGATTGGGGGTTTGGTGAGGGTCCATGAGGCTCCATGACCCAATATGGTAGGGTGGAGAGCAGGTCTCATTGTGTTAAATTTTATTCTATATTTTGTATGTACAGATCGCTATCTTTATGATATAGGAATCACAAAAAATTCATATGCTTAAGCTTATGGTTACAATAGAGTAAAATAGTTGATCTTATACTCCATTGGGTATTCTTGATTATTTTTCTATTCCTTATACTTTGCATCACACAAATAATTAAATTTTTTTGACCAAAATTCTTCTACGGTACTTTGTTCCTAGCTATGAGAAAGATCCTTAGTTTGCATCATAAAGAATTGATGTAGTTTCCAAATTATTAGGGGTCCTTATATAATCATCAATTCAACTAATAGTATGTGACAATTATAATTTCCTATATAAATAAACATTATTAATGTTATCAATTATTTAGACATTCAATCTTATCCATAATAATATTATATTTTGATTAACTAATAAAACTTAATGATATTGGTATTATTTATACATTCTTTTAAGTATAATTGATGTAGGGTTCCTTTTTACTAGCTACGAAAAGATCCTTAGTTTGTATCATAAAGAATTGATGCAATTGCTAAATTATGGGGTGGGCTTATATAATGATGAATTCAACTAATTTTATGCCAACATTCTTATTTCCTAACTAAATACAAATTAGTAATGTCATCAATTTAGACATTCAACCCTATCCCTAATAATATTATATTTTCATTAACTAATAAAACTTAATGATATTGGTATTACTTAATCAAATCATTTCAAATTTAATAATAATATTTTTCTTTAAGTAACAACTTAACTATATAGTATTATTATTTACCCCACGAAACCAACTACCAATAATAATGATGTTATAAAAAAATAATTAGTTGAATGTTAATACAATTCTTCTTCAACCAAACCTCTATATGTGTGTATATATATTCTACAAAGTTACTTTTTCACCAACTATTACTTACACAGTTTATCCTTTATATACATATCCTCCTTTCAACCCATTAGGGTTAACAGCCTCCTTCAGTCACCATTATATTTTAACATAAAATAATGATGCTAAACTATAAGGTACAAATGGGATATAATATTGTTCTCACTCAATCACTTTAATTATTACCTATAATATATCTAGAAATCCATTGTATTGTTCGTTGGATTCCCTAATGTGTAACTATATTATCTACTCATGCCATTCACATTCTAATGTTTTTTCCAAAAACACTACCTGCACATCAATTTCCTTTCATGTGGCTCTCCGCCTATCGGCTCATTGTTGTGTGTTACTACACAAAACTAATAGTAAAACACATATTAAAAGCACATCAAGGAATATTAAGTAGAGTTTTTTTAGGAATTATCCCTATTAAGTGGAAGTTAAAAATATAATAGTTATTTATTCATTATGATTTGTGGGATGCTATTAATGTAAACATTATGACACTTATGGATACAACTCAATAATATTAGTATATGGTAGAGGAATAAAAGGAAAAGAGTTGAATTAGATTCTTTATTATAGGTTTTATTCTTATTAAGGTACATGAATAAGCAACAAAATAACTTAATAGAATAAATAGTAAAAGAGTTATCAAGCTAGATGTTTAGTTAACAAAATATTCTTGAGGAATAACATATATTCCTTTAGGATATAAAAAAGTGAATGAATTGAAAAATATTTAATATTTTAAATATTTTTATTTCTTAAATAAGCTATAGAGGTTTGAATATGGATAAGAAGTAAAGATGTCAAACTTTTCTATATTATTTTCTAGAATCATGAAAAATATTGGTCTTGGATGTTGCGAGAAATTATATTGCTCATAAGGTAGACGATTTTGTTGGTTCCTTACTTTCCAAAGACATGATGAGAAAGATTTTATTTGAGTGCCAAATAGGCTTTGAGTATTATAGGAACACTTAGATAGAAATAAGAATAATTAGAACTAGTCTAGTAAATATAAATTAAAGTTTGAGGCTTTTTATGGAATTAAATTAAATTAAATAACTTCTTTAAGGAAAGAAAAGAGAAGAATAAAATAAGAAGAATAAATTTTGTTCTAATTATTTCTAATATAGAAAGTGATGACATATTAAATATATATTTTTCCACTTCTTTAGCTAAGAATGCATAGTTGATTAACTTAGTTAAATAGTTTATTATAGAATGGAATACACATTAGTTTAATAAGTATAGAAAGTATAAATGAGGTAAGGTTTACAAAGGAAAGTAATTGTAATGCTCCAAAATTTTCACTAGAAAACCTAACAATTTTTTTTTAAATACTTTAATTAAGTTAATAATTACTATGTCATGTCCACATTTTGATTTGGGTCATACACAAACGCTACGAAAACAAATATATGGTTTAACATTACTTCATTGGGGATCTACTAACCTTGCATGGAGGTTGTAATTTTAAACTCTAACTAATATAGCCAAGCCAAACTTCTAAATTCTTTTGCAATACACAAAATCTAATAAATTTTAAATTTTAAATCCCTAATTTATAATTTAACAATATCCTTACACTTAATTAGATTAACATAACATTAAGTTTTATTATTTTCTATTCCATTAAAGTTCTTCTATATACACTTATAAATCTATAGCTAACAAGTAAATAAAATGCTTATTTACTTCTCTCTTTTTTAACACCAATTTATCTTTTTCTTCTTCCTATTTAGATAATCAAACTTTATATTTAATTAATAATAATCTATCAATTAAATAATTTTAATTACCCTTGAAATAAATTCATATTTAAATAATATGTACAACTTAATAAGATGGTAGAAACAACATATATTGTTGAAAAAAAAATAATCTTAACTAATTGCATTTATAAACTTAAAATATATAAGATTATACTCATATAAAAAAGAAATAGAAAAAGAAAAAGTATATATTTAAGGAAACCCTAATTGATTACATACAAGAACTAACCCTAATCATTTTTCTTCATTTGTTATTTCCCTCTGAGAAGAGTTCGGTGGCGACAATGCAGGGGAGAGGGATTCTATATTATTTACTGCAGGGAGGGCATAAAGAAGGGTTCAAGAGTTTCTTCTCAGATGTGTTGTTTACAGGCCCAAGAAGTCAATCTGCAGAATGTTGAGGTAAAATGAGTCAGTGCTAGAAAAAACATGAGTGGCGGCTAAGAGGGTTTAAGTTTTAATTATTTCAATCTTCTTACTGTTGTAAAATTGGTATTAAAAAAAAATGCGACATTTTTTTCATAGATTTCAGGATTCCATCTTAGTATATCTATAATATGCTCCATCATTTTTGTTGTACATAAACTCATATATTCTTTATTTATTTCACTGAAATGCATATAATCCCCTGTTTCATTCCCTTACTACTTACATTTCTCCATATAAAATTCGTTGCTGCTGAATTCTTAAATATATATGTATTTTTATTTTATTTATTGGATGAGTACTTATTTTCATTGTCAAAGCGTTATTGTTTCATATCTTTTATTTATTTGTTGATTCATTTCATGACTTTGCAATCATATTAAAACATACATATATGTATGCAAATATGTAATACATAAATATATTTGTAAATAAATATATATATATTTACACATAAATCCGAGTGTTTGATTGTATTCATTTATTTATTCATGCCCTTTCGTATATAAAAGAATTATATATATATATATATATATATATGTAACTTTTTATTATTGTTGTGCAAATCAACCAGAGATAATAGAATATGAATTTTATTTTATTACTATATGGTTTTTTTTCACTATCATGAAAATATCTATTTTAAATTTGCTCCTATTAAATAACATACCGCGCAAAAATGGATAACAACTGATATGCAAAGAGAACAAAATTTTATTTATATAAATCTCTGTACTTTTATTACTGTTCCTTGTATCATGCTATTTATATATATATATATTGATAAAATAATTTACTTCATATCTTTTATTTTATGTTTTCAATGTGTATCTCTTGAATCTCATTGCTTGGATTTATAGAATATAGATATATATATATATATATATATATATATATAAATATAAATTTATCTATACAAGCTTGTTAACATATAAATAAACTTGAATAGAGAAAATATTTATTTAAGTATTCCCTTCATCTTTATTTACTACAATATTTTGGTGAGTTTTAAATGTAAAGTATTATTGCAACCATTGGCAATATATGTAGCACATACATGAGACAATGTTCTCATGGTAAGATGTGCAAAGTGATGCTTGTTTCTTGTGTGTATGCAAATCAAATTACTCAAGTTATATAGGTTTCCTTGTTTTTCATAAGGGAGAGTTGATTGTTGTTCTCTGAATTAGGGTATATGTTTTCCCTTTTTGGTAAGGTTGTATTGGGAGAGACTCTATACTTTATTCAAACCAATATTCTTTCATTCATGGATCGGCTTTTGTAACGCATCCTTTGTGATAATTATTTGCTAGTGCTTCTCTTCAAAAACAAGCCAGCGGTTTGCATGGGCTTCTCAACATGAAATTCTTTCTATACTTCTTTGTGTGCCCTCAATTTTCTCGATATGTTTGCAACGGAATAAAATTATTAAAATAATCTAGTTTTCTTTTTGTGGTTTGTTTCTCTCTGCCCTGGGTTATTTTTACCCATTGGTTTGCTAGTCACAATCTTTTTGTGCTTTATGGAATCAACAATGCATACGTATGTGCCTCTTCAGACTCAAATTTTTCTCAGAGGTTAGGCATATGAAAACATTACACCAAATAGTAAGCAACTGAATTGCTCACTTGAACTTTGTAGACCTTCCTTTGTATTTTAATAGAAACTGCATGATACATACCAACAATTATAGTGCATTGTAAATCAAACAAGATGATCTTCTACAACAAAATTGTTCATTATTATCATCATCAAAAGATGTTCTTCTTTATGTTAAGTGAATTGTTTCTCCTTTCCTCTTCACCTCTATGCAAATAGAATCTGCACCCTCTCTAAATTCACTTCATTATCATTTTTTACATGTGACATGTAATTATCCTATTATGTACATATATTTTGATTATAAATTATACAACTTAAATTTCATGTTTTAGATATTGTTTTCCAATAAAACATGTTCGCAGTACCAAAGTTCACAGTTTTCTTATGTGTAGGTTTATCCCATTGCAACAATTTTAGATTACAACTACATTGTATTCGTATACAAGATGTAGGGCTCACCAAAAATTCTAAATGGATTTACGATTCCACATTCACATGTTTTATGTCCTTCACCTATATTTCATCTATACATAATGTAAACCAATGTATCTTTTTTTCCATTTCTCATTTCACAACTCCATGTCAAATTATAAAAAATATATAACATTGATTTCCATTGAATAGATTCCCTCAGGTGCCAAAGCATTTCCTTCAACATTCACCAAAGTGGTGGATAATTAATGTTACTACTTAGGCATTTGGTCATATCAAATGATGCTCCATGACCTGATATGGTAGGGTGGAGAGTAGGATTCCCTTTCTATGTCCAAACTCCAATCCTTTCCATGCATAAGGCATTTCTAGATTTTATTAACTTACTTTGTTCTACTGCAACTCCATTGCATCTCATTTGTAATTCATTCTATAAGTATTTATATTTTCTCATTTTTTTATTGTCTACCAACTAAAATAATTGTCCTTCACAGGCCTTTTCATGCGATTAGATGTTGTATTGAGTCATTGGTGGCTGATACATTGCTCTCACCATTGATCATAGTGGTTGAAAGTTTATTTTTTTTCTTGGGGGTTTGGTGAGAGCAAACAACGCTCCATGACCCAATATGGTAGGGTGGAAATTGAGCCTTGTTTTGTTTTGGGAATACTACATTATACCACACACACTAGGTATGGCTAAATTATAATCATTCCATTCATCCCATTGCAAGTAGAGAGAAAATTATATATTATAAAATATACAACTTCGATATATTTTAATTTACATATTGTCTATCAATAAAGTGTGATCACAACACTAGAATTCACACTTTGTATATACATAGGTTGTATATGGTGTAACCTTTGCACTAAAATTTTTGCATATGACTATAGCTATCAGTTTTACCTTTCCACTACGATGGCTGTAATGGAATAAAATAGTTAATGTTATGTGGTTCATTTTATTTTTGCATAATCACAACAATAAACTTCACACTTTCTTGTTATTCTTGCAAACCATATTCCAACCATAATGCAGTGTTTGATGAACCAATGTGTTACAAACAACCTTTCAAAATAATGATAGTGACTAGAGAATTAGTGACAATGGTCAAATAGACAATCATATCCTCATGTATGCAATATTGATTGTAATAAGCAATATTCATTTCACCATTGATCAGAGTGGTGGGAATTGTATATTCTTGCTTGAGGGTTTTGTGAGAGCCCATGAAGCTCCATGACTCAATATGGTAGGGTGTAGAGCAGGCCTTATTGTGTTAAGTTTTATTTTATAGTTTTTATGTATAGATTGCTATCTTTCTCACATAGGATTCACAAAAGATTCAATTTTTTTGGGTTGTGGTTACAACATACTAAAATAGTTCATTTTATATACTTTATGTTAGCTTGCATTGGCCATTGTTGGTAATTGATCTCTTGCTTAAGCTATATCATTCCATAGAGGAGGCCAAGAAAATAGCATGGCTGTATAGGAGGCTAGCGAAATGTCATCAACATTGATTGTTGTATGGTTTCTATGTAGTGGTGATTGTGCAAGTAACATCTATTTTAAAGTCTTTAGAAAACAAAACAAATGCCTATGCAGTTATTGATAACATATTTTTGGGTATCATTCTTTGGGTTTATGTTGTTGTTGATGGTAGCTATGGAGGCCAGCAAAACAACATCAACATTAATTGTCGTATGGTTTCTGCGTAGTGGTGATGGGGCAAGTAACATCTATTCTAAATTCCTCAACAAACAAAATGAATGCTTGTTTAGTTATTGATAGCGGATTGTTGGGTTTTATTCTCTGGGTTTCTGATGTTATTGAAGGTAGCTGTGAGTGAGCATGGAAAGCTTCTGTGGAGATGCAAGTGCATTCATTGGCTATGGAATCTCAATGAAGGTGGTTGGATGTTATCTTTTGTTCTTTTCATGTGTTCATGGTTGCGAGAGTTGTGGGTTCTAATAAATTTGTGTTCCTTTTTTGCAAGCAATGGAGAAAGAAAGGAGGGAAGAGAAAGCAAGTGGGTAGAGATGTAATTGAAGGAATCGAGAAGAGGTGTATATTTTTATTTTTCCTCCCCCATCATCTACTTGCTCTTAGTTAGTTCTATAATCTCTTCATATTCGCAGTTGCTCTATAAAACATGCTTCTCCCTTAGAAGACATAGCTCAAGAAATGCGATGTTCATATTCCACTATACATGCTAAATAGATGGATGAGATTTCAAAGAACTATGAAGATGAAGTGATTATAAGACTTTCTAAGAGAATGTGAACATTGATTTCACCATTCATCATAGTAGTGGCCACCCAATATTAGAAAGCAGGCCTAATTTTCTTCTCTTCCATTTTATATTTTCTATGTGTGTAACTAAACTACTCACTTAAACAATACTATTTATTGGCATGAACATGAAAAGTAGTTGTAATTTATGGTAAGTAATTGTAGGGGTTTGGTGATAGATGATGACACTCCATCATCCAAAATGGTAGGGTCGAGAGCATGGCACCTTTTGTGTGTCCAAACTTCAATGCATTGCATCCAAAAGGTCTAGCCTTCGTAGTAAAATTTTTGCATAGGAACGTGGGTATCAGTTTTTAGCTTTCTATCATGATGGATGTAATGGAGAAAAATAGTTAATTTTATGTAGTTCATTCTATTTTTACATAACCAATATACTAAAATTCACACTTTTTTGTTATTCTTGCAGACCATATTCCAGCCATAATGCAATATTTGATGGACTAATGTCTTACAAATAACCTTTCACAATAATGATAGTGGCTGGAAAATCTGTAACAATGGTCAATTACACAATCAAATCCTAATGTACTCTATATTGATCGTAATAAGCAATATTCATTTCACCACTGATCAGGGTTGTGGGAAATGTATATTCTTGCTTGGGGGTTTGGTGAGAGTCCATGAGGCTCCATGACTTAATATGGTGGGGTGGAGTGCAGGCCTAATTGTGTTGAGTTTTATTTTAGATTTTCTATGTAGAAATTACTATCTTTCTGACATAGGATTCATAAAAAATTCATATGTTTTAGGTTATACTTACAACATAGTAAACTAGTTGAACTTATACACTTTATATGTTAGATTCCATTGGGCATTATTGATCATTGTTCTCTTGCATAAGCTATGCAGTTCCATTATTGAGAAGGTACTATAAAAAAGGCTATGTTGTCTCAATTTTTGAGAGTGTTCAGTTGAATTGCTCTGAATTCCCTCTTGCTCTCCCTTTATTCTTTGTGTTTTGTTCTTGAATTTTTAAATTACCTCTCCAATGATTTGATTTCTCTTAGCCAGTTTTACAATCTATTCATATTTACAATTGCTCCAAAAAAAATACTTCTCCTTTGGGAGAGATAGTTCAAGACTTGGGTGTTGATATTCTAGTTTATATGGCAAACAGATGGACGACCTTTACAAATGAAGTTCAACCAACAATGAAGATGAAGTGATTGTAATTTTGGTTATGAATCAACATCCCACTTCTTGAACTCTCTTTCCCAATGGAGAATAGCCAATGATGCTCCATGACCCAATATGGTAGGGTGGAGAGCAGACCTACTTTTGTATGTCCATAATTCAATCCATTCCCTACATAAGGTATGCCTAGATTTTATTTACTTATTGTGTTCTATTGTAACTCTATTGCATCATCTTTGTAATTAATTGTATAAGTCTTTATATTTTTTTATTTATTTATTGTGTACCAATGGTTTGTGTTTATTACACTAGTAAGACTTTTTTGTTATTTTTGTAGATCATGCTCCAACAATAAGGTGGTATTTCATGTACTAATTTGTTACAAACAAACTTCTTGAATAATGATAGCGACTATAAAATCAACAACAATGGTCAAATAGACAATTCTATCCTAATGTACTCTATATTGATTATAATACGAAATATTCATTTCACCACTGATCACAGTGGTGGCGATTATATATTCTTACTTGGGGTTTTGGTGAGGGTCCATGAGGCTCCATGACCCAATATGGTAGGGTGGAGAGCAGGCCTCATTGTGTTGAATTTTATTCTATATTTTGTATGTACAGATCGCTATCTTTCTGATATAGGAATCACAAAAAATTCATATGCTTGAGATTATGGTTACAATAGAGTAAAATAGTTGATCTTATACTCAATTGGCTATTGTTGATTATTGTTCTATTGCTTATACTTTGCATCACACAAATAATTAAATTGTTTTGACAAAAATTCATCTACGGTACTTTGTTCCTAGCTATGAAAAAGATTCTTAGTTTGCATCATAAAGAATTGATGCAGTTTCAAAATTATGGGGTGTCCTTATATAATCATAAATGCAACTAATAGTATGCGACAATTATAATTTCCCATATAAATACACATTAGTAATGTCATCATTTATTTAGACATTCATCCTTATCCATAATAATATTGTATTTTGATTAACTAATAAAACTTAGTGATATTGGTATTATTTATACATTCTTTTAACTATAATTGATGTAGGGTTATTTTTTACTAGCTACGAAAAGATCCTTAGTTTGTATCATAAAGGATTGATGCAATGGCTAAATTATGGGGTGGGCTTATATAATGATGAATTCAACTAATTTTATGCCAACATTATTATTTCCTAACTAAATACAAATTAGTAATGTCATCAATTTAGACATTCAACCCTATCCCTAATAATATTATATTTTGATTAACTAATAAAACTTAATGATATTGGTATTACTTAATCAAATCATTTCAAATTTAATAATAATATTTTTCTTTAAGTAACAACTTAACTATATAGTATTATTATTTACCCCACAAAACCAATTACCAATAATAATGATGTTATAAAAAAATAATTAATTGAATGTTAATACAATTCTTCTTCAACCAAACCTCTATCTGTGTGTATATATATTCTACAAAGTTACTTTTTCACCAACTATTACTTACACAGTTTATCCTTTATATACATATCCTCCTTTCAACCCATTAGGGTTAACAACCTCCTTCAGTTGTCATTATATTTTAACATAAAATAATGATGCTAAACTATAA
>VDFB02389071.1:0-11868 GCA_007258455.2 Sequoia sempervirens
GATGCCATGCTTCTCACAAAATTATATGTATTCCTTAGATCTAAAATACATTGCGTTGTCTGACACAATCCTGTCTGGACACCCAAATCTAGTCAATATGTTGCTCATCAAGAAGTCAATTACTACTTTACTAGTGGTTTTCTTTGTTGGAATTGCTTCTACCCACTTGGTAAAATAATCAGTAGCCACCAATATCCATGAATGGCCTCCACTAGATTTACATGCTATCTCTCCTACAAAATCAATACCCCACTGTTGGAATGGAGCTTGTACTATAACTGGTTTTAGAGGCAAGTTGCCAGAAAACTTTAACTTACCAGAGAAACGTTGACAAGCATCACATGTCTTCACTAGTTGGTGTGCATCCTTAAAAATTGTAGGCCACCAAAATCCAGCCCTCATTATCTTATGTGCAGTTGTTTTAGCCATATAATGTCCTCCACAAACTCCACCGTGCATCTCACTCAAAAGTTTTTTTTCTTGATCTTGGTCAACACACTTCAACATGACACCTTCTCCATTTCTCCACCAGAGCTTTCCATCTACAATAACATATTTGATAGCATGTAACTTCAATGTCCTTTTCTCATTTTCACTTAAATTTTCAAGACATTTCATTCTTTGCAAATAATATATCACATCTTTATACCATTCAGAATGCTCCATATCACATATGTGTGATCTATTCTCCTCTTCTAGCAAATTTATCTGATTTACTTCCAGATTACTTTGGGCCATAAGCTTGGCCAATCCTTGTCCTCTTACTAGTTTAGTAATCTGAACCTCAATATTGAATTCCTTAATCCTATTTATCCACCTACACCTTCTTCCTGACACTTCTTGTTGTGTGAAGATGTCCTTAACAACAACACTAGGCACATAGGAAATTACAGTAGCTCCCATCAAATAAGGCCTAAAAGCCTTCACTGCTTTTACCAGTGCATATGCCTGTTTTTCATTTATATCATACTTAAGTTCTACATCTTGTAAAGATTTGCTGAAAAAGGCTATAGGCTGTTCAAAACCTTCTGCATTTTTTTGTAACAACACAACTGCAATCATGTGGAAAGAAGCAAATGAGAAAATTTGTAAAGGTTTAGAAAAATCAGGGGTTCTTAACACAAGATCCCCCTTTATTGATTGCTTAATGGCTTGGAAGGCCTGCACAGATTCCTTATCCCATTGAACTTTGGCTCCTTTCTTGAGCATTTTGGAAATGGGGCGAACTATCTCAGCAAAATTTGTCACAAACCTCCTTAAGAAGTTTATTTGTCCAAAGAAAGATTGTATTCCTTTGACATTTCGAGGTTGTGGAACTTTATCAATTGCAATTACCCTCTTTGGATTAATTTTTACTCCATCCTTGGAGACAATATGTCCCAATAATTTTCCCTCTAGTACTCTGAATACACATTTCTTTGGATTCAAAGAAATACCATACTCCAAAGCTCTAATGAATATCTTCTCCAGATGCTCACAATGATCCTCTTCCTTTTTAGAATATGTTGTCAAGTCATCTTGGTAAATCACCAAAAACAAATTAATGAAATTTGAGAATGCCACATACATGGCTCTCTAAAAAGTAGCCCCTACATTTGTTAGACCAAATGGCATTCTTACATAAACATATGTTCCCCATGGTGTGGTGAAAGTTGTCTTAAACTGCTCAGACTCTTTGACCACTTAAGCTGGTTATAGCGAGGAAAAACTTAATATATGAGTATTATTCCCTGACGTCACCGCTTGCGGCATGGCTTCCATATTGGGTAATGGATAATTGTCTTTTAATGAAGACGTTCAAATTTCTGAAATCCACACATAACCTGAGGTCTCCATTTTTCTTTCATACTAGTACCAAGTTTGACACCCAAAATGAATGTCTGATTGGCTTGATGATTCTTGCATCCCTTAGTTTCATTAATTCTTCTTGCATTTGGGGTTAAAATTAGGATGTATGCCTTTACACTTTTTATGCAGATGAAGCCTTGGCATCATCAGCAAAGGAATCTCATGTTGGAAGATCCCTCCTGTATGCCTTAAGATCATCGCGGACCATGCAAACACATGCGCAACTTCCTTAATAAGTCAATTATCCTTCTCACCCAGCGCATTTTCTTTCCAATATAAACCTTCTTTGGGGATGCTTTTGTTCCAAGATTTATCTCTTCCAAGTCATCAAGATGGGAAACAATATGATTAGCCTTTGTCTTATCTTGATTATCAAACACTCTTTCTAGTACAACTAGACCCTTGGGAATTGTGTTTTTCTTTAACTGAATGACCTCATTTCCAAATATAGTATCCTTACCATCAACATTTTCAACAAAAGCTCCAAAGTCAATTTCTTGATTTTCATATTCACCCACACAATTCAAAAATCTTAATATATCATCATCATTATCAAAAACTTGCCAATTTTTTATGTTATCAGGAACAGATGGCCTGGTTTACACCTCAACCTTTGAAATTCCAACATAAGACATTTCATTTGGTTTTACTGCAATATTAGCTAATAAATCTGCCACTTTATTTTGATCTCTCTCCATCCATCCTATGCCAAATGCATCAAAGCTCTCCAATTCATCCCAAACAACATTCCTATACTATTTCAACCTCTTGTTCTTTGATACATACTTGGATCTAACTTGGGAGACCACAAGCTCTGAATCCCCAATTTCCTTGAGCTTCTTGATCCCATGTTTTTTAGCCAATCTCAACCCTAATAACAAGGATTCATACTCTGCCACATTATTTCAAAATAAACAAAAGTGAATAAGCGGGTATGACGCCGCTTGGTGATAAATGGCTCGCTACGCACCAAACCCTTCGCGAACTGCAGTCAAAATACATGAATACCGATCGCCAGTTCCTACAACAGTGTTTTATTTACGTATCCGATAAATAAAATTGGAAACATAATTTGCTTCGCAGGCTGCGATCATGAACTCATCTATACCATTGTCAATAAAACATGTCATGTTTTCAATCGGGCCATGCTCAATCATATGAGGTAATTTTGATTCTCTTTCAATTTTGACATCCTTACCATCAATGGAAAAAGTAGTAAATGACAAATCACATTGCATGTTACCCCCATTGATGCACTCCATTTTCTTGACAAAAGCATTCCAAAATGAGGTGGCATGTTTGCGACTAATACAATCATGACTAAATCCTTGTCAGGGTAAGTTGAGTCAATTTATAAGGTAATGCTTTGATAGTTCCAATAACTGGCACTTCTCTTGAGTCCATAGCATAACATTTACCTTGACTAGTATCTTCTGTCAAACCCATTGCCTCCATTATTTTGACTGGAATAACATTATTTGATGCCCCTAAATCTATCATACAATTCCTTAAAGTTTTCCCATTTATATCCACACTTAAGAAAAAAGGGGTTATCTTTTCAAGGCACATGTTAATAGAACTTCCTAAATATACAGGAGGAATTTGTGACACAATTACCTCCACTTCCTTTTCTTTCTCTTTATCTTTCACTTCTTTACCACTTCCTTGTTTAGTCTTATTACCAGCAACATCGTGATTAAAGGCTATTATCATTGTGTTCATTTATTCTCATCATTTTCTAACCTGAGGGGCGCCGTTGCCCAACACGAGAAAGCACATGAAACATATCTACAAGTGTATGTTTTAGAGTAGGGCAAATCCTTACTGTCAGAACACTTTCTGCTGCGTGGATTGCTTCCTCCTAGCTAATACGCTTCTTATCTTCTGCAATAGGTTCAGCTACCTTTGTAATCACCTTTGTCTTCATCAGTGATGAAGTCACATCTTCTTGAGGCTTTGGGGTTTCATTCTTTTTCACCCAAACCTTATCACTCTTAACTTCTTTGACTTTTACAACATCTTTTTTGTTGTCAACCTTAATACCCTTTTTTTGTCCTTTTGTTCTTTAATAAACGGGCCAGCAGGTTTACCCTATTCACCACCCATAGTTCTATTTCCCAATTGAAGTGAACTTCTCATTTGAGCAGCCATTTCTTCAGTCAATCTTGCAATCTCTTCTTCTGACGGTCTCCTTAAGGAAACTGAATCTTCAGCCTGCTCCATATTGCAAGGATTATGATCAAAATCACCTTCACTGTAGAAGATCGTTGATGATACATATCACTTCTATACTCGATTATCCACATCAGCACCTATATTTCATAAAGCGGAGGAACGTGCCTCATGATATATGATCACGGCCATACAAGCATCTGCATCATCACGCTCATATTCCTGGCCGAACGGATAGCGAACATCCTCTTCCCGCACTTCACTGCAGCAAAAAGCGAACAGCTTACCACAATAATTTTGATCTCGTAGCGGATGTTCACGCTACACCATGGTCTGGCGGTACTATAGATTCCTTTGAATGTTTGCGCGAGGGGTAAGTTATCTTTGATCAATTTTGGAAACTTTGGCTAGGCAAAATTGGTTTTCCATCTTTCCAATTTGTATTATAAGGATAATTTTGCAATCTGAGTGGCCTATCATTTTTATTATAAGGTTACCTTTCATTTCCTATACCCTTCTCTTGCTTGGCAACAATTTTCTTTGTCTTTCTCAAAGTATTGTAAACCTTTTCCCACTTTTCATCATCCTTAGGCTTTGTAGCCAGTATCTTCTCAGTCTTATTCTTAGGATTTTTTAAAAGTGTAGTTTCTTCTCTCCTACCATACTTCCCAGAAGCTCTTCTATTACTCTCAATATTTATAGCCACCCTAAATGCATCCCTCATAGTTTGAGGGTCCTTATCTCTAAGGAGATATGTCATTTTAGCATAAAAAGCATTGAAATATGTAGTTAAACAAACATTTTCATCAAGCCTCAAAACCTGAAATAATTTATACATTGCTTTCTGAAATCTTAAATTAAACTCTATCGCAGGCTCATTCAATGACTTCTTAATGTTATTAAATTCATTTAACATAAAACTAGCATTAGTGTTTTATCACCATACTACTCCTTCAAACACTTCTCAAACTCATCCCTTGAAACAATACTAGCATTAGGTAGACCTCTATACCAATCCCTTGCATCTTCTACCAAAGATTATACAAACAATTTCATTACAACATGCTTTGTATTCTACTTACCTCTCCATGACTCATTTGCTATATCCTGCAAAAGCTTTCAAGTGTTCCTCTACTGTTACAACATTATTTCCAGCGAACTTATTCATCTTTTCTCTCAAGTCAGCAGGGATGGGATTTGGATAACCAGGGATACCATCAAAGAATAATGGCCTATACCTTTCCAACTGTATAGGTCGTTGTTGAAATAATCCTTCATTCATATGAGGATCAACGCCAGACCCTAAATCTTGTACTCTAGAACCATCCTAATTTGGATTTATAGACCTATTTGCACGAGTCTGGATTATTTTTAGGACAGTCCTTTAAAACATCTTGGTGATTTGATGAGGTTGTAGCTTGTGTAGCCTCATCCATGTTTGACATCTTTAGGAAGCTTATTTTCCTCTTCATTTCTGCATTTGCAGCCTCAATCTCTGTTCTCTCCAACTCTTCTGCCAGAGCCTCACTTTCCTTCCTAGCCTTTTCTAAGGAAGATTCTATTTGAAATGACACATGTGGCTAGAGATCTCATTGAGTGGAATGGGGAGTCACTTTCTCATTTATTTTAATCCCCTCAACCTTTTGTTTTCCCTTATCAACGATAGGCTTAAGATTTGTATTACTCGGTTGATACTTAACATGATTTGAGGGTTTTGGGTTGGCAGGTTTGGGTTGGACATCAATGTGGCCTACTGGGTTTTCTTTAGACATAGGTTTTTCTTCCTTATTAGCAACCTTCTGTACAACTAGATCCTCAACACTTGGTTTAGGTTCTTCTTGGTTTAGGTGCTTCATTGTTGCCAATTGTCTCATCAACCTATCCCTTTCAATCACACCATTCCTCAACTCTGTTTCTCTTTTCAGTCTAAGCTCAGCTTGCTTTTTTATTTCCCGCCTCAAAGAATTAATGTCTCCAAAAACATCGTCAGGGTCAGGAAAAGTCACATCAGAACCTGATGTATCATCTGGTCTATTAGATTGACCTCTTCCAGTACATGTTCAGACAATAAAGGGTTTACATCATTTTCAACGGGAGGAGGCACATCATTGGTGCATTCTCTGTGATGGCTTCGACTTCTACTCCTGCCTCTTCTCTTTTCAGCATATTTGACACTAACAAGCCCTTTATTCTAACATGTCACATCTTCTTGAACCGGTGTATCAAATAATGAATAAAAAAATCCACAACTATCTAACTCTGAATTTCTAGACACGTCTTCAAGATTCTTAGGGATAGGGTGTAAAAGCTTACTTGTACCTTGGTGTACAAGGTCCTGTGACGTGGGAGCAACATTACTGGATTATGGTCTTTTCTTTATCCAGTCCTTCTTCTTCACTTTGGGAAGTTCACCTTCCAATTTTTGTTCTGGATGATTCTTCATGAATGATCCGGTGTTCTTCATTCTTCGTACTTGTCCAAAAGTTCTTTCCACTTATAATAATCCTTTCAAAACAAAATGCACACTGGTGTAGAGACTTCTGAGTCGCCACCCAATTTTTTTTTGGAATATCAAATACCTAAAGACATGTGGTGGAGAATGAAAACCTTTGGAACCTCGTACTGACAACACACAAAAGTGCTTTACAACATAACTCTTAACTCTTATGAAAATAGAAGAAGTGGACAAACCTAGCAAAAAATTATAGGTTCAACCTTCAAATCACATAAATACTATGAAAAATCTATGCAAAATGGACAACCGACACACTGACAAGAAATATTAAAATTAGCTCCCCAGTAGAGTCACCATTTTGTTGGTTCTTTTTTACAATGCAACCAGGTTGGTCTTCTAATCTACCTATGGAATTACCAATTCCAATCAAGGGCAGCTCGAAGGACCTAGACCAACTGACAAGGAATTTAAGAAGCCTCCTACACTTCAGACTCTGCAAGACCCGAGAGGGTGATCCCTTAATGTGTTTACAACCTCTGCATCATTATCATAAACAACACTAATAATAACAGATAATCTCACTTAATAGCTCAACATGATAGGATAATATCAAATAGAATCGGTGTTCATCGATAATATCAACTACCTCGAGCATGAGATAACTAAACACAATCCATAGTATAAGATAGCTCATTGATTTGCCTGTGCTCTATGTTATCATCAAATTACTGAACTACACCTAATAAGTGCTAAACTTCTAGATCAGTGCCATATATCCATTGCAAGTCAAATCTGAAAACATCTAGAGGTTTATGTCGCATTTTAATACACAAATATATAAGATCCCCCATACACTGTATCAGTAATCTCATCAATATGTATTCTCCTAACTCAATACTACTTATCAAATCCCCATACATAATATATCCGCCTATAATCCCATTCAAGCTGCTTTTACCTAATTCTTTGAATTAAAGCTAAAATAAGGATCACAATACACCACAACAAATGAGATGAAATGAAACAACCCTTAGTCATCTTTATTCAAAACAGAGATATAAAGCAAGTGAGAGACATGAGTTTGAATTCTATCATTTCAACTCAAATGCTAGTAATCGTTATACAACATTAAATCCCCTATGAACTCAAAAACCTCGCTATAGAATGACTCAAAACCTAAATTGCATTTCTCTATAAAACCATCAAACTTTACAATTTTCTCTAGAACTTCACCTAGACTCAACCCAAAATTATCTAACTTGCTAACCCGTACTTCTGGCCTTGAAATCCCTTTCCAAGTAGAAAAATGTTAAGCAACAAGCATCGGGTCAGTACATTACATGTCACTAGCCAATTAAGTACACCTAGTATATTCCAAAATTTGTTACAACAACCATCACCCTGGAGACTATTCTTGTTCATCATGTCAGCTGAGGAAAGTTGATGCAACAACAAAAACCACAAGAAACCCACGCTGAGAATGTCATCAACGCAAAACTGTAACTATTGTAACCGCAACATCTGATTTCCCACCCGTTAGTAGTCCACTCTTTTATTCTTCCTCAGTCAAATATTTAGTTACCCATTTCTGGTATTCTTCATCAGTCAGCCAATCAAAATTAATTACCTCATTCACCTTGGCATTATAAGGTGTGTACTTTACCGCTACCTAATTTGCATCCCTTTCAAACGACTCCAAAAATGAGCTGGTGCTAATAATCTTATCCATACAGCTCACCAACAAATCATAATCTAAGTCATCACAAATTAATTTAATTTGAACATTGATGACCTCACTTGCTTGATCCTGCCATTGTTGGAGTGACCTGATTTTCCTTTGCTCATCAATTATATCAGTTAACAATGTGTTACCCCAATCATTGAAATTATTCACCAATTCCCTAATCTTTCTACTCAAGTCATCTGGTAGGGTCTGAAAACCCTGCAATGACTTAACTAATACTGAGTAGGCTTTAATGATTGGGGCCTATTATTTGTATCAAACCTTGAGGCCTTATACATGACATCCAAATCACTGGCCCTAGGGATCCAATTTTCAATCAATGGTATCACTACCTCTTGATCCCTATCAATATTCTTATTGCACTATCAACAAAGAATATAAAGAATGTATGGATGGCAATTTATTATCAACCCTCTCATTTAAATGTCTCAAGACAACATTAAAAATCTCCCTTTGCTTTGAAAGAGATCCTTCCTCACTTACCTTCAAAGATTCCTGTAATTCATCAATTTTGTAAGAGCCCATTTCTTGTAGACCGTAAGACTATACTTCATCATCAATTTCCTTCATGGGAGAGGCAGGAAGGATTCTCGACTGGGAGACCGTGTGAAAACAATTGGGAGGTAGCTGAGGGAGGCACTCCACCTGCCATGTAGGTTGTAATGTGGCCTTAGTACCCTGAGCACATATGCCTCTAATCTATTTATACTTCTTAAACCTTTTCCACTTCATCAACCATTCTATGTTGCATCTTGCTGTATTCCCTAACTAAGAGGTTATGGTACTCTCCATTAGGTTCCTTCTTTTCAGCCTCCTCCTTTCTGTTTCTTTTGGGTCAATTCTGGCTGGCTATTCACAATCAAATTAGCTGGCTGAGGTCTTCTTGAAGCTTCCATTTATTATTTAACCTCCCTAAAATTTGGATTACATTCAGAACATTTGGTTTCCTTTCTCCTGTGGGGCCAATGCCCAAATTTCAAGGTTTCTATATTCCTCTAATCAAGGTAGGAATCTCGCAATGCTCGCCTTTAACTTCCTCTCAAAGTCTCTTGTGCCATGCTTTGACTTTAAAATAGCAATAATGCTACAACACTGCCACCGTCCTACTTTAGGTAGAATCAATACACCATCCCCGGTCACCAATTTCTTCCTTCTGTGAGGCGATGTTCTTAAATTCTCCAACTTCACCTCCTCATATCATTCCTTCCAGTCCCACCCTGGCTGTGTCCTTCTTCTCTCTTACATTTATCTTGATACTTCTGGAATTTCATCCTCCATACCAATTGCAAGAATACATGAGTTTTTACAAATGTATTTTCATCTAGAAACTCCTTACATCCTTCCATTCTTGCATCTTGTACACTTTTACCTTTCATATCTAAACCAAATAAAACAAATTCAACTGGTCTAGGAGGGGAAGGCATACCAACCTACATGTCCTGATCAGTAACAATAATTTCATCCATTAGATCCTCCCGTGGTTGATCAATCCTTTGTATTTTAGGACTTGGCTCAGATGGTGGTGATGAGGGATTATCTTCTGGTGATGATTCTAAATCAATAATTTTTATTGTCCAAGGCACTTTGAATTTTTGACCTGGTTGTGAGGCCACCTTCATTATTTTCTTTCCTTTTCCCTCCTGTAAATGGGCCACCTTTTTGTAGGTTGGTAAGTTGGCCTTGTTTCAATTGATCTGGCACCTTGTTCCTATACACCCAGACTCAATTCTAAATTTACCTTTTTGGTTCTCAAAGTTCCCATAATCTCTTTGAAGTTCTCCATCAGAAAATCAATTTTCTTATGGTATGGACTGAACTCCAACAATGGATCATACTTTAGATCCATTTTGTGCACAATATCTAACAAATTATCATAAGCTATCCATTTCGTCAACTCCCTGGCTTAGTTGAACTCTATCAATCAGTCCTCAAAGCTAGAACTCATGCACAAATTTTCCTGTTCTCTTTATTCCTTTGTCCGAAAAGAGCAAAGAAACCTCGCAAGATCATGCCGCTAACTACACCTCAAATGCAATCATCAAATAATTCTCAAATGCCCTTCTTTGAAAATTAGACACCAATCAGAGCAATCAGGAAATGCTAGCTATGGTTGTCCTCATGGATACAACCTATTTGCCACAACTTCTGCAAACCCCACTCTTGGTGGCACATTGTATGGAAATATATGAGGGGTTCCTTGAAAATCACATACTCTCAAAACAATACTGACTAGGTATGGGATAATGTCACCCCAATTGTGGCAAAATTTTAATTCTAGCTTCCTCCCCTTTGGCCTGAGGAAATCATGTAATTCCTCAGGGATCCTAGGTATATTCACCATCAATCTAGCCCTTAATATGGAAGCAAAACAATTATCAAATTGCACATAACTGGTGCTTTCCTTATTGCAAGATAAATCTGCATCCCATATATGTACTAGCAATCTTTCTCCATCAACCAATTGCCTTAATTTCATCTTCTCAGAGAAGAAATCAACATTCTTGAACAAGAACATATGCATCAACATAGAATACCAAAAGAATTGAGTGCCGGTATCATTTTTCTACAACTTTGACAACCCTTCATGTATCCTCTCAACCAAGAAAGAAGCAAACTCATAGGTCACAAAGAAGTTAGGGTGTTGTATTTGCACCCCCATGAACATATATGCAATGGGCATCACCACACCAGGATGGAAACCCAAAATCTAACACAATGAATAGAAAGTGGCCAAGAAATGATTTACAAAACAATTTAATCTAAAAGGTTCTTGGTCACTAGGGCTGATATGAAATCTTGAACCCCCTGTCCTAGCTAGATGAGGTGGAAGCAACTTAGCTCTAAAAAGAAACTTCAAATTTGCATATTCTTGTTTCATTTCCTCAAGATTGATAGGAACCAAGTCTTCACTCGGTTCACTCAAGTCAAAAATCTGTTGGATTTCTTCTCTGTTAATACTCAACAAATCACCTGCATCATTATCTCTGATTACCCGTGTGACAGGGTCATATCTTGCAGCCACTGCCCTAAGCAGGTCTACATCAGGGAACACATTTGGTACCACCAGCTTCCCCATATCATACATCTATCCATTTGAAAAAGGGTGAGGAAAATTCCTTTGTCCATACCACAATTTGAACATTTCCAAACCTATGAGGGGAACCCTAGCACCGACAATGTTGGAGTAATTATACACTAACCCTTCCCCCAGGATTTTCTCTCGCATCATAACCAATCCCTTATTTCTATCATTCGTTGACAAGGGCAATTGATCCAGGAAATCATCATACATGTTTCTTCTTAAATAGTCAATCTGGCCAGAATGCTGCTTGGGTGTTGCCATCTCGGACAAACGAGGGCTTCTTTACAACGTTACACTTCAAATAGCTAGGACTAACCAGAGATAGGAAATTACAGAACAAAACACTACAATTTGTCACAACTATAATTAAACTATAGCCCTAACACATTTATCAACAAGCTCAATGACCAGCACAACAAATCTTTTCCCAAATTCAAGTGCAAAATGACCGAGAGGCACATAAATTAACTCACGACTTTGTTTGCAGAAATCCCAAATTCTAGCTGCAGAGACTTGCAATTTCGCCTTCGGCTCTGAGACTGCTTCATGAAATACTTGGATGCTTTG